>PVHY01002190.1:0-133268 GCA_004024945.1 Uropsilus gracilis | reverse complement strand
AAAAAAAAAAAAAAAAAAAAAAGAAGGCCAGCTACCCCCTGGGCAGTTGTACCCAACCCAGGAGAGCTTCAGGTTAGAACCTGGGGAACAGCCGGGCACGGTGGCTCGCGCTTGTAAAAAAAAATAAAAAATAAAAAAAAAAAAAACATCTATGACAGATAACATGCTTCTTACAACAATCTGTAAGGATCATTTCCACACATGCAGATAGGGAAACTCACTGAAATGAAGTGAAATGTAACATCACAAAACGATTAGGCAGCAAATTAGGATCTAAACTCAGATCTTTAAAGGTTCTTCCTTCTATGGCCATTTGAAAATGTAAAGTTACCTTTCAAACCATTTATTTCCTGATATTTTGGTGTCATGCTGACCTCAAAGTCATATGTGAATTGAAAAAAAACTGTGCAGTACTTGCATTCAGAGCTACTTCTGTATTACAGCCTGATTTAGACATAACAGAATGAAAAATTTTAGCCAATTTGCAACCGGTTCCCAAACTAAGTTGCTGGTAATAGCCATACACATCCCCAGAACAAGGAAGGGGCTAGTGGATAGAGATCCTCAGATTACTCTCTTAGTAAGGTCTGGAGGGTGTGCAATGGTGAAAGTTTGAACACTGGCACCAGGACTGGGACAGATGTCCTGAGTGATGACGAAGGAGTAGGAGCTGGTGTCTCCACTGAGGGAGGATATTGGCACAGTCATTAAGAGGAGAGACTTTTAATTTCCAGTTTAAGTCCTCTCTCTGCCACTTGCTATCTTGTGCCCTTGGACAACTTTCTCCATCTCTCTGTGTCTTAATATTTTTATTTTTCATTTGGGTTAACAGCACCTGCTTCTCAAGGTTATGGCTAAGGTTAAATGAACAATGCATATAAACTTTGTAGTATGGTGTTGGGTGAGCTAAGCCTGCATCACCATGGCTCCCTCAGTGACCAGCTTGAAGCAGGGCGCATTCTAGAGAGACGCAGAAAATGTTTAATAGATTTGCACTTTCATCCATTTTTCCTTAACTGTACTGTCATCTGTATTCATCAATGCCCCATACTCCCAGGACAGTGCTTGCTGCTTCATGGTAGACAGTGCTTCTGTCTATCAAAAACCCCAGATCAGAATACCCTTTTACTTCACTCACGATTCTCAAAAATCGCACTCATGCTCTGTCTCTTTTATGTGGCTACAGAGAGATACTGTCTGGCTCTGGTATTTTTCAAAGTTGAAAAAGAAAAAAAAATTTAAACGCTGGAGGCTTGTCCATCCCCAAGCCTCCGCTGAGACCTCAGCATCCCACCAGCCCCCTAGTTTACCGATGCTTTGTGCCCCCTGTTCTTGTGCAGGCCATTTCTACCCAGGAAAGGGAATCATATCATGTATCTATGACTCAGAAGTCCCACTCTTTTGGCCCCTTTATCCATATACAAATTCAACAGAGAAATGACAGGAAGACCTAAGGACTCTCTGATGATTATGATAAAAATAAACTATAGTAAAGGTGTTTAAGAAGAACTTTGTTCATCCTGGTACTCTAATCGAGCATCTAGAATATGGAAAAGTAATTCAGCTACAGAGTGACCAGCTCAAGGGCACATGCCAGTTCTTTGCAGAATTTGGACTGGCTGAGTATGACCAACTGAAGGTTCATGGGTTTTAAGTGCCTTTGGCTCACTGGACGTTAAGTGAGGATTTTTTTCTTTTAACAATGCATAGAATTTCCCTTCTGTTCCTTGTCAAAATTTAAAAATCACACAGCATGTATAATATAACCATTTGGAGTCAGCTTTGAACTTGAACTAGTGTTAACGCTTTCATTCAATAAACTGAAGTCATTGGAAAAATGCTGGTAGCTTATAAGCCAAATTTGATACATTTCTAGATGTGTCTTGTTGATCTGAGTTTTGAAATATTTTGCATCTGAACATTCTAGTGGAGGCAATTATTCTCAAGTTGCCAAATTCTTTACCAATTGCTTTCCACTGATGTTCTCTCTCAGATGTATTCACCACTCTACTACTCACTCATCTTTAGATTCTGCTTTTGTGTCCCAGGGGAGCAGAGTTAAGTTTTTTGACACAGAGAAATCTGTACCCGACTCTGAACTCTTGCTTACAGTATAACACAGGTAAATGAGTTAAGATTCTGTGTAACAGAAAGTTGCTTATAACAGCCTTCCAAGATGGCCATGAAGATTAAATGAAATATAATGCTGGGCCAGGACAGAGATTTATAAAATTCATAAACTGCACAATAAGATTTAATTCCCCAGTGAAATTTCTTGTTTATAGGCCAAACATGGAGAGAAGAAAAAAAATCATAAATGAAAAAGTTATATGCAGAACTATGTTAGATTAAAAATGATGATGAGAACATGAAGAAAGAAGATAAAACAAAGCAGACATGAGCTCTTTAACAATGCTGAAGGGTAATGTCATGATTATAGTGGCTACTGAAGTACAGAGGTTCCGACGAGGTAAACTAGAGTGAAGCTCAACTCCAGGTCAGCTCAGCTACAATCCCTGAAAGTGGAACCCAGGTATCAGGATTTTTAAGATTTTCACATGGTTCCTGTTTATAACTATGATTGAGGAGCCAGGAGTGAGAGGAGCCCCTGTCCACGCCATGCAACCTGCAGCACTGGGAAGATCTTTAATTAGCAGAGGTTGCTTTTGTAGATTCAGTCTCCCCGGAACACCAACGGTGTTAAATATACCTGTGATAAACATGGATTTTTGCTTAGAGAGAAGGAGAAGAATCATTGAGCAACACCTGATGGTTTCTATTAATGTTGTGGACCAGTGTCAGGAGCAGTGAGCATGGATCGAGGAATTGGACCATGGGGCTTCACTGCAAAGGGGACGTGGACCCCTTATTGGGTAATTTTCAATTGAGTGGAGGTTCTCCTAAACTAATGAACAGAGCAGAAGTAACAGATACCTCACTAAAGCACTTAGAACCTGCACTTATCTGAGAAACTAGTTATGGTCTTTTTCAGTACCAATGACTAGAAATATTCATCTATTAAGAGCAAGATTGAAACACCTCAGCAATAAGAAAGCTACAAAGAAAGTTTAATCTTAAATTTACAAAATCTACTACTACTACTATTATTAACTATTGCTATTAATTGATTATCTACTATGTGTTGAGAATACATTATATCTAATTCTCATTGCACAAAGCAGGTGGAAATATTTTCATTTTTCAGCCAAAGAAGAGAATTTTAAGGAGCTTATGCAATTTGTCCATAATCACTGCTAGATTGTAGCTGAGTTTAGGATTCAATCCCATGTCTTTTTGAAGGGTTATTGTTATTACAGTAGTCTGATTCTCCAAAACAAAACAACACAAAGATAGTACCAATATAAAGCAAACAACATTCTTTACTCCCCCCCCAACCATATTTTAAATGCTATAATCAAAATGTTATTTTGGAATAAGGGAAAAAGTGAGTGGCAAGTATAGAGATCAGACCTACAATTTAGCATATTATTATTAACTACATGCTTTTTCTTAATTAAAATCATTAACAGTTTGGCTCAAATAAAAATGTATGTCCATGTCATTTTCCATAATTATTAATGAATTTCATTGATCCATAGTTCAGAGACAGAAACCTGGAGGACAGCCCACATTTCAGATTATGGTTTTTGGGTCTGAAGCACAGACACCTCTGAAAGTTCCTAAATGAGCAAACATCACAAAAGAAGTGGCAGAGAGCACTCTGAGGCAATTCTAATTGAACAAACTATGCTGTTTTCTCTCTATCCAAAATATCTTCCTCAAGCAGCTCAGTTTCCTTCTCTACTATTTGATTGTGGTCAGCATGGTGAGAAGTTGTGAAGAGAGAATTAGATTTGGGCAGTGGGTACTGACAGAGTTGTCACGACACCAGAGAAGATGAATGAGAAGAAAGATAAGAACACAACAAGGGAAAGAGACAATTACCTGTGCAGCACTAAGGAGAGAATTGGAACTCAGCAAAATTTTCTCCCTGAAGGAGACACCAATTCAATTATATGGAAAATTATAAATGATACTATCACTTATAAAACTAGGTAGGCACAGACTATATTTCCTTACTTCTTCTCCATCCCTTATTCCCACCAGCTGCTAAAAAACCAAAGTGCTAGATAAACGAAAGAAATGCCCACCTCAGATGTTCTCTGGGGAATCATAGGACTCTGTCAATAATCTGAAGCAACAAAGGCTATTGGTGCTAATTGTTAAAATGCACTTCTAACACAATTATATAATCTGGCAACTAAGATGTTTTTTCAGAGCAGTTTTTGCTGATTTTAAATGCAAGCAATCAGTATATCTATACTGATGAGAAGAAACTTTAATAATGCTTAATTAAAGGTCATATCAGCAGTAAGCATATTTTGTGACCAGCTTTTCAGGTTCTACTTCCATTATATCTCTTGTGTTTATATGAAACACAACTCTATTTGTAGCTGTTTGCAACAGTATTATCTCTTGTTTAATCAATCATATGTACCTAATTATTTTTAACTTTTAGTCAATTTTGCAGTATTTTAATTAAACATTGTTTTGGGAGAATAAATGAGTTGCAGAAACAGAATTAAAATGTATAGAGTAGTTTAAAACATTACCATTCCAACATTCAGAGATAATCATTGGTAACATTTTGCAATACTTCCTTCCAGTCTTTTCCACTAAGCAAGTTCAACACAGTTGGAACTTTTCAAATTTTTGTCTTATTTTTGTGTTTTACTTAATATGTTGTCAAGTATTTTTTTGTCAGTATAAACTCTTGTCAGCATGACTTCAAGTTGTATGTATGAATGCACAAGAAATGTATTTCCTTTTTTATGAAAATGAAAGGTCAACACATTTTCATCTTTTGAACTTAAAGACCATTAAGTCTCTATATATAATACATCTGTGAAATCTGCATAAAAATTGGCTGTTGTCGATGCTGGATTGATGTATCCAGATATTGGATTATCATGCTTTGTCCCAAGGACAAATAAAGAACTTGAGTGGAAGTAGGCATTCTTCTCTCCCTACTCCCAGATGCTACCTTACTTCCGCAAAGTAAAACCAAGTCCTCAAAGGCATGAAGAATTAGTAGCTTCATTCCACCAGCAAGTGGAGTCTGGAGTGTTTTGTGGTTATGAACAAGGGATTAGAGGTTCGAGAATTTATTAAAAACCAACTATGGTCCAAAGATTCTACTTCTAGCAATTTACCCAAAGGATACAAAAACACTAATTCGAAAGGAAACCTGCATTCCTGTGTTTACAGCAGCATTATTTACAATAGCTAAGATACAGAAACAACCCAAGTACCCTCAAATAGATGAATGGATCAAGATGTGGTATATATACATAATGGAATACTACTCAGTGATAAAAAAATGATAAACTTGTGCCATATTCAGCAATAAGGATGTAACTGGGAAGAATTACGCTAAATGAAATAAGTCAAAAGGAAAAAGATAAATATTGGATGGTTTCCCTTATACATAGAATATAGAGAAACCAAACAAAGGGTCAGGAAAAAGACAAAACCTGACCATAGGTTTGAGGCACACAGCAGGAGAGGTGAGTGAAAGAGGCACCAAGATGGGAGGGAAAAGCAAAAGGGACTATGGTGATAGATGGCTGCTTCTATGGTGATGGAAGAGAAATTAAATACTGAAAATTAACAATAATATAAGAAAATAAATAAAATGTAAGAGGTAATAAAAATCTACCATGAGCAAGAGAGTGAGGGTTTAGATAAAGAGTCTTTCTTAGGGAGGTTGACAATATTGGCCCATTCTACACAATGGGGTTCACCTCCCCTTGCTCTTAGGAAAGCTGTCCTCATCTTGACTGAAATCCTGAAGCCTTACCTTCCACAGTAAGCCTCTTTCTCTGAGCACCAACCTTGCTGAGGACCTTCTTGACCGAACTGGCCCCCATTGTGAAATGGAACACAGAACATTTCCTGAGAAACCCCATGGCCATCTGAGAGTCCTCGTTTGGTGATGTTTGGATTGCACTGCCAATTCCTATGGTCAGGTCAGCTTTTGTTGTCCTCTCACTGCTCTGGAATGGGGGATTTCCAGCATGCTTCACAGTTAACTTTCCTGAGAAATTAATACAATCTTGAAAAACACCTCTCATCTTTTCACACCCTGTACTTACTCTAATAATATCTACTGATTACTACTGTATTACTTTTACCAGTAAGCACTGCAGGGGTTAATGCATTAGTTAATGCATTAGAATCTCATGGAAACTTGATTAAAACATGTAGGATACAAAAGTAATATCATGATAACTTGCTACTCTCCACTGCATGTAAGTCTCACGGGGGTCAAATCGAGTCAAGTATTAGTGGAGGGGAGACCATTTAAAGAATTCCTGATGATACGAGTAATAAGGAAAGGTTGAGATGAAATTAGTGAGCATTCTGAAATAGGGAAACATTAGAAGGAGCTTGCAGTCAAGTATGTGTTGAAGACATAAGTCATGTGTGTGATGCCCAATGGCAAAGGAACTGAAATTATTAATCTGAGAAGATCCAAGTACTGTAGGCCTTTGCTAATTTAAGAATATATACAAGTGAATCTATTCCTTTTTGTATCATTAAATCAAATTTGCATATCCCTTAAAATGTGGTTTTGTAAGATTATTATAAGATATTAAGAAATTCCTTTGTCACGGACTTTAATTTTGACAACTTTAGAATGACAGTCATGGCCAATATTGTTAATTTTCCACCTTACTATCTTTCTCCTTTAGCAACACACTCTTTTTAGTGGACATATTGCCACACAGAGCAAAGAATTCTGTATTTTAGAAGTTATCCCTCTCCTGTAGCTAGTTGTGACCATGTGAATAGGCAATGAAATATAAGCTACAGGACTGTATGAACATTTTAGAAAGTCTCTTTAAAAAGAGGAGTGGATAAAAGAAAAGGAGGAGGAAATTTATTTATTTATTTATTTATCTCGATGGAAGGAAATCAGTTTTACTTTATTATTTTAAAAAATTTATTTATATATAAATTTCACATCTTTGTAATCCCAGGGATTCACCCCCCTTCCTGACCGTTCCCCCCTTTTCCTCCCTGCCCCAAGTTGTGTGCTTCAGTTTGGTGGTTAGCGTGTTTTGACTTTTCCTCATGACTTTTGTTATTTTTTCCCTATATCCCATATATTAGTGAAGCCATTTGGTTTCTGTCTTTTTCTTTTTGACTTTTTCTGCTAATATGATTTTTTTCTAAGTACATCCAGGTTATCATAAAATCATCAAATTTGTTATTTTTAATTGATGAATAATATTCCATTGTGTATATATACCACATCTTTTTCATCTAGTCATCTGTTTTGAGGCACTTAGGTTACTTCCATGTCCTTGCAATTATAAATAATGCTGCAGTAAATATTCGAGCATAAGTGTCCCTTTGTATCCACAGAGGTCTCTTTTGGGGAAGGAGGAGGAAATTTAAAAAAAAAGAAAAGGCAGGTTTGTGGTTCCCTTGCCTTTCTTTTCTATGTTACTTATTGCATGCTCCCTGCAACTCAGAGAATGGGTGGAGTCATCTGGGAATATTCAAGGTGGGACTCTTTCAAGGGATAGCAAGATATCTGCATCCTGATGACTCTGGGGTGTACGTGTCCCCATCCTGAACTTTGTAACTCTTAGAGGGAAATAAATTTAAGTGAGAGAGAAATATATTCTCAAGAGAAGGAACAATGTTTATGGCACATGATCCATGATGCATGTTCAACCATGTGTGATGATGAACAAGATGAAATTAAAATCTATGAAAAAAGGTGACTTAAATAAACTGTGCATCATTAGTTTTATTTAAAGCTTCTGCCAAGAATGTCATTCAATGTATTTGTAGGCAGGCATGATCAAGGAAGCTTACAATGTTTAAATCAAATTCTTGATCAATTTAACATTAAAAGATTTCATTTTGTTTTGCTCCAAGAAATAAGAAGTTCATATCATTAGAGATGCTTATAAGTGGGTTTTCATATGACTGGAGGCAGGTCTTAAAAGGGTGCACTTAAGTGATGGAGAGGCTGTGAGCTCTGGGATCTCGTCCTCATGCAGAATGGACACAGTGGGGTGACATTAGGAAATACTGCCACAGATGTGGAGAAGCAAATAGCTTTTCTGAGCAGAAGTGTAAAGGCCAGGACACAGCAAATCATGAAGGAAGCAGAACTAGAAAGGGAGACCATGGTCACTCAACATGACTACAGAATGAAAGCAAAGGTTTGCCAATGCATAAAGCTGAAAATGGGCAAAAGAATCCTGAGGGTGAAGTATTTTGCTTAGGTGACCCTTCATTTACCTTAATCTTTGGGAAGATAAAAATTTAAAAACAAAACAAAGCAAAACAACTCTTGGGTTTCCCAATATTGTCAGTTCTATACATCCTGAAAAGGGCAGAGGTGTGTTCTCATCTCGCTGATGGAAGCTTCACTGTTTCTTAAGTTCCAGAGAGATTTCTTTTTTGCTCTCTGCACCCACATTGGTTAACTTCACTATTGAAATAGTATAAAGGCAAACTCAAGGATTAATTTAGTGAAGAAAAATTTGCCACTAATATGGGTACTTTAGTACCCAGAAGGGGTGAAAAACCCAATGAACTGAGTTGTTTTAGTTTTCTGGTACAATTTACCCATAAGCAACTGCAAGTAAAATGTGGTGCAGCTGTGTGCAAACTAGGAATTGGGACAGAGCATTCTTAGCTGTTTTTTATTTCTGTTTCAGGAGAACTTGCTATGTGCCCACTTCCATCATCCAGCACTGGGTGTTTTCCCAACTGGCCAGGAAAGGTCTGGCCCACAGCACTGGTGACCAGTGGGGGCTTTGCTTTGACATGACCCACTCCAGCTTTCTCTTTGCTGTCTGTAACTTCTTCTTCTTTTTAAAAAGAATACTCTTTTACTTAAACCCCCACGGGCACTAACAATATACAGTAACTAACAACTGTGTCTTTAAACTAAATAAAGTATGTGCACTTTAATTCTCTTCATTGCTTGAGGGAAGGTGGCTGACAAGGAGACCATGTACTGTGCAGGCAGACCAGCTTCACTGCAATTCCATTTTTGTGGTTCTACTAATTATGTGACTCCTTTTGGGTATCTTAATTCTTCTACTACCCACTCCCTTCTGCCTTCTTTAAAACATTTGTTCACAACAACTCTCATAGGTTGTCTGACCCAAAGTTCATTTTCTTTCTTCTTACCCTCCCTCACTCTTGTCATGACAGATAAAACTGGACAATTCAGGGTTTCAAGTTTGACCTACAATTTCATCATTTTGAAAGTTTATACTCAAGACTCAAAATGTTGTGTTCAAAATTACCCCTGCAGAAGCTGATTTACCTCCATATCCCTGCACTTCCTTTCCTCCTCGCCAAATGTGGCCTCACTATGAACCTTAAACCTGATCTTTAAGTTTTTGGATTTTTCCTTCCTGATTGGCTGGAAGTTCTGAGGAAGCTGATTGTAGGCCTCCCCTATTGATGTCATAGAAGCAGATTTCTAAATAAGGAAGAATAATAAGAACTCTTTTGTGGTTACTAACCTTTTGTACCGGTGTGCCCTGAAATAATTGTTCTGAAGACAGCTTATTGATACAGGGCCTAATTCCCTTCAAAGCGGTACAGAACAGTTCTAAATGTCAACTTACTCTGTCAGAGGAAGTTCTCTTTTTCTTTGGCACCTTGCTGAAGCTAATTTGGTTTCTCTGTGTTTCAAGAGATATTATGTGAGTTTTTTGCTAAAGGCTCATTATGAATTCTGCATGCTTTTCATTTTTTGGTAAAAGAAGACTCAGGTGTTAACAAAATTCATCTGGGAGGCCTTTTGCTAGTTTTAGAGAGAGATAGATTGTTTTTTAGTTGGAATATGTGATTTTAATTATCAAACAAATTTTAGAAGCCTAGCATAAATTTTGCTCTTCCAGAAAAAAAATTATTTTTGTTCTTTAAAAAACTAGAATCAATAGTGATTAAAATGTTTCTTTAGAATTATCTATTTATTATGCAATCTTTCCAGAGAGTTGACAAACACAAATATGGGAACATATCTATTTTTCTCTCATTATGACTATAGAGAAAAGTACCAAAAGAATCAAGAAAAAATACAATAAAATTCTATCACTTGTAAATTAGTCTGCTTTCCCAACTACTACTGATCTGAAAGTAATAATTATGGATATGTTCATTTTTCTACAGAAGATTTCATTTTTAAATTGCTCTTTCACACAAGAGGCTGATTCATAACACCTGGGCATTTGTAAGTAACTTCCCTATAGATGCTATCATTTTGGATTTATTCACAGGATGTGTGTGACTCGTGTGGCTCAGGTGATTATTTTTAAAATTCTCTTTAAGAAACTCTTCCAGAATTCTTGTCAGGTGGAAGTGGAGACAATACTATCATTTTGCTGAGAGGGAAATCAAGGCTTAGAGATTTTTCAAAGTTGGACAGAGATTCATTGGTTAATTCAGGAACTTGAATCCCAGCATTCTCACACATACTCTAGCTCTGCTAACAAACTTAATGACTTCTGCCCCTTGGTTCCGTATTAAGGTCAGTATTTTAAGTTTTGGAACCCTAGTAAAACATTTGAAATCTATAAGGCTTACGGAAAGACTTTTGTACTCAAAATGCATTCACAATTAAAAACTTTTATTTACAGTTATTTCTTTTTAAATCATTGCCCATCAACATGAAGAATTTATAATTTATAGGAATTCATTCTGTAACACCACAAGGGGCACCCTCTTCATGTAAGTTGCTTAAACTTGACCTTTGGATCTTCAAGTCTACAACACAGAAACAGCTGAGGAGTCTGTACATGTCTGTTTTCAATGCACAAGGTTCCAAAATAAATGATTGTGACTCTAATGATATTTAGTTAATTTCCCTTCCTAACAGATTTTAAAAATTCATGCAAGCCAAATTTATGTAAATCCATGTTTGTGATTTGACTGTGGTCAGCCTCAGGAAAGAGAATCCCATATAACTGCCATACAGGATGTGATTTAAGCTTGCGATTTTATGAGAGCAGAGAAACATGCATCCAATGAGACTTCAAAGTGCATCAGATGGAAAATGATGATACCATGCAAATCCCCATAAATATCACACATAATTTATGTTAAAACAGTATATGTCTAATTACAGTGATATACAGGATTTTCGTGCAACCCCTTCCTTTCTAATTTTAATTGGATCACTTGCATCTTGAAAAAAGCAGGGAGAGATCTGGATGGTTACTGAATAAGTCAGGGAAACTAGTGATAGAAAAAGAAGTTCAACGATCACTCTGATTCAATACAAGACAACCATTAAAGTGACATTTACTGAAAACTAAATAACTGTGGAAAAATGAGTCTGGTATAATGTTACATAAAAAAGAAGATACAAAATTAAATGCATACTGACTGCAACTATGCAAAAAATTAAAAAGATGCTTGACTATGCAAAAATGACTATGCAAAATGAAGAGTTTTAGAGATTATTGGTGATTCTTTTCTCTTGTTCAAAGCTTCTGAGGAGAGAGTTCTGGATACTCATAAGCAGAGTAAGCAGTGAGAAGGGACCCCCAGGTACACAGTCACACTTTAGCACTAAGGGTCTCTTCAGGTGGGAAGGCTGGAGTGTTGTATTTGGGACGATGTAAAAGTCATAGGGAGCCTGCAGAGGCAGAGTTGTGTCCAGTGAAATTCTGAGAGGAGACAGAATATCAATTCTCAGACCACTTTTCTAGATGGGCATGCAGGGGAACTGGAGGCCTGCCAACATCTTGGGATAAATAGCTCTACCGAACCGTTCAGCAGGGACTTCAGCCTGAGAGGAAAGGTCAGCCCCTGTAGGGCAGCTGTTGGAGTGACATTTTCAGAGCACAGCAATCTACTCCCATAACAGAAAGCTCCTCGACAAATGCTGAAGTGACAGACTTTCTGGTCTTGTGCCAGGTGTGGAATTTTTCCAATGTGGTGAGCACAGAGGTAATTCTAGGCATAAAGTAAGACTTTAGCTAATCACGAGGAGCATCTCAAATCCGAGGATTTGAAACACTTATAGCTACCCCAGTGCAGTGTGTGTCTTTTACTGGTTATCTCACAAGATTGTCTGGTACTTGCTCAGTGCTTTGCAGCATCCTAGCTGCTGTGAGATTGGCATGAATTCAAGGACTGACCTCCTTGTAGGCTTGCTTTTTGGTAGGTGTGTGTGTGTGGCTATGCACTCACATACTCTAACTCTTCTTCTTTCTCCTTCTTTCCCTCTCCTACAACTTTCCCCTTCCCACTCCACCCCCATAGTTTTTCCTAAGGGGCAATATATTTCTTTTCCAGTTTACCTATCTCATTTTATTTAAGGTTTTCTTTACCATGTCCACCAATCTTTCCTTATGAGAGGTTTTTACCATACTGCATAATTTTTCCTAGCACACTCAAGATAGTAAGAGGTCTCCTTCATAAGCTAGGGAAACAAGATGGAAGGATAACTTATGAAATCCCTTGGGTTCAAGTGATACAAGAGTCCTGTGTCTGAATGGGCATGAGAGTTCCTACATCCAAGATTTGCTGGCGAGTTGAATGAAATATATTCATATATATGGTAATATTCATATATATCGTAATATATATGTCATCCATATATAGTGTTTCTAACAGGGTGTATAGCAGATAGTAAATGTTGATAATGATGTGCTGTTATTAATCTTTAAGTAAAAGTGTTCTAAGTTAAGGAAAACGAGACAAAGGTTGGATCACTGAGCTTTCTCTCCACACCTCCACCATTTATACATTCTTTTTATAACAACTTGGGGCTTTGATTGATTAAAGTAAGGTTCACTCTAATGAGTGAGGATGGGAGGGATCATCTGCAAGGTTAGGGATGTTGGAATAAAGGGTTTAAGATCCTAAATTGTTTTGAATTTCTTTTATAGGCCTGGGGGTGAAAGTTTAATGTCTGTACAAAAATAATAATGGCCCTAGCTGGATACACAAAATTTAAAAAATCTAAAGCAATGCTTACTCAGTAACAGTGTGCAAGGGAATCCCAGAGAAACCTCTAAAACAGATGCCTGGGCCCTTCCTTCAGTAATTCCAATTAAATCTGAGGCTTAGAATATGACAAGGGACGCTGAGGCCTATGATTCCTGAACCTCTTGAAGAGCTTCTGAGCTTGAAAAGCTTGTTAATTCTTCCCAAAATTCAAGTCCTGTCCCAGGAATGCTCTGAATACTACGAAGGCTGTAACTCAGGACCACAGCCAGGGAAATGATGCGCATCTCGGAAGTTCCTAGTGGCTGGGCATCCTCAGAGCTCCCCTAAGAAGCCTCTCCCAGTTCTGCTAAAGCACTGCTCTGAGATGTCTACTTCGTAAACGCTGAGACTATGTTTATGTCCCAGCACCTGGCAAGAACTAGCAAGAAACAGGCCATCAAGAAGTTTTTGTAAAATAAGTGAACTGGAAGGCTAGATTCTTTCTACAGAAATGATGTATTTTTTCAAAAGCAGCATCCTATCTGTCATTTTACTGAAGTAATTTTGTTACCTTCTAATAGAAAAAAAAGATAACTCAATTTTGTTCACATGGTTTATCTTAGAACTAGTTTTAAGCACAGTCCTTGTTTAATTAGCTCACTCCTCTGAATACTGATTGTTGAGCATGGCTAGCACCCTCAGAGCTGGCTTTGCTGGGATTGTCACTGCTCCCCCTTGCTCATCACACGGGAAGAAAGAATTTAGAAACAGGGCAGAGTCAAACCTGACTTTTTTAGAACAACAAAAGGTAAAATGTACTAAATATAACCGCACATCTCCCTTCCCATAACCAAGTCCCAAAAATACATAGCAAAGTTGCTACATGGGAGATTTTTATAAACAATAGGTTCTTCCTCTTCTTTTCAGGAACAGTGTTTCCTTCTCATTTTCCCTGACATTTATAGACTTTAGGACATCAACTTGCCTCCAGAGCCAAGAAGGATTGGCACTTTTTCCCTCTTCTCTGTTAACATTTGGACTCTCAGAGGGGAAAGACTTGATCAGAACCACCAGGAGGCTTCCTTCCCTTCAGTCTACACCCTCCACTCCTTGGGACTGTAACAGAAGGTCTGTGGTAGGTCTTATGTACATACACACCCCCCCAGGGCAAAGGCAAGGAAGGGGAGCAGTCTGGTATTCAAGCAATTCAGACTGATCAGGGCATGGAGTGGCACTGAATGGTGGCAATAGGCTATCTCACTCATGGTCTGTGAGCCTACCTGAAGTGTTAGCATTTTATTCAGGTGACAGCAAGGGGTATCAATTATTGCCTTGTCTTGTGTGCCTACCACCTGTGGGACTGAACCAAGCAATACTGGGCCATGGGTAGATCCTCTATGGCTACTGTGGTGAATAAAATTCTTGGCCCTAAGCATGCAATTTTGAATCCAATTCTTTGACGTTTGGATGGAAGGGTAAGATTGCCCATTCATCTAGAGAAAAACAAGTTGCTTCTGTTTTAAAAAATGTAGTTTTCCAGGTATTATATCTTCAGCTTAAAAATTTAAGAATAACCCTGTGAGTGAACTTCAATTTTTGATCCTGCACTAAACAATTAGTACATCCAAAAATCCATCACTGATACACCATGACTCATGTTTTCCCCAGAAACTCCCATAATTTGCAAAAATTAATGTATCAATTTGAAGGGTCACATTTAAAGCTGAAAGCTAGAAACTGAGAGTGCTGGAAAGTGATAATTGGACAACCTTTGATTGGAAGAACTATTTCCATGCTGGGTGTTTTTCAACAAGACTTCATTAATTATTCACAAATTATACAAATGAGACAACTTGTTCAAAAAAGTGATGAATGAATGCTTTTTTTCTATTCAGAACATCCAAACACAAAGCTGAGATGGAAAATTCTCTCACCATTTCTTTACTAAATCACTTATTTATATATTTCAAGAATGAGATCACTTGGTCAAAAAAGAATGTTATGATGAGGAAGAAACAACAATTGTATTGAGTGATCATTTGTGTGTGCATGTGATTTTCCTAGATCACAAGATAGGAGGAAGTGGGACTCTGACTGGGGTTAGACCATGTGAAAAATTAATGACTGAAAATGAAAAGGACAGAATTACAGAGTTGTTTTGAGGAAATGGAAGGAAGCAATGGAGCATTAAAAAAGAGCAGGTTTGCAAGAACTGTGTTTCTGTCAAACCTTATATATGCAGTGTCAGAAAAAGAGATGCATTCCAGAGACAGGGATCAGAGCATGGGACCGAGCAGAAGAGAAAAGGCATGGATGGCAAAGTCTGGGCAAGAGGGAAATAAAAGAATAAACATGGAAGTGACAAGGTCAGGGTGATGGCAGAGCACAAGCAGTTTAATCCAACATCAGACAGAAAGAGAAGGAAGGGAAGTTTATTCTCTAAATGTTCTCTGTTGTTAAAATATTAAAATAGGAACATTTTTGTATGTCATAGGAACATATTCTGTCTGTCCCTTTGACATTTTTACTTATCAGAGTCTGAAGGGTAACATAAGACATTTCAGTCAAATATTTAATCCACAACTGTTTTTCCAAGTTCTTATAACAGTAGATGCCCATCCACTTAGTAACTGGCAAGTTCAGCTGCGTGTCCCTTCAGTAAAAGTGCTGAGAGCCCATTTCAAAGAGTGTGTGCTTGGAAGGCAGATATGAAAGTGGACACAGTTCAAGGTCAGTGGAAAGGAACGCTATAACTCATCCAGGTGGAGAAGACCTGGATGACCTGTAAATGATGAGCTGTGAAAACTGCTTCAATATGGAGGGAATATAATCTGCAGATTTTTTAAAATATTTACATTTCAGGAGGGATTCATTAATAAAGTTTATCTGGAATAAAAAATATATGGAGGGAATACTGGGCTAATCTCATTAGGGGTATTTTAGGAGATTTCAAATTCCATTGCTAAAAATCTGCAACATGTACTGATATATACATCTATCTCTTTTTTCTCTCTTTCTCTATTTATTATCTATTTGGAAGTTATTGCACAATTTTGTGAGTGGAATATGAGACTCTTTTTATGAAGAATTAGCAAGTATCTCATACAGGCATCTTTATAAAAAGCCACCAGACACATTTAATAGATTTAACAGTGCTCTTGAAATAGACATTCAAGTAATTTGTTTGGGTTGATTGGTATTCTTAGCTCACTAACATGAAGGAGTTTATAAAAAAGGATACGGAGCAGTTTAATTTAGGAAGGCAGTGATAGGGGTAGATGAATGAACTAACTAGAGGCTGCACAGCCAAGTTCTAATATATATCCTGTGATATAAAATATCTTAGCAACTTCCTTACTCAGAGACTCCTTTAATTTATTTTGATTGAACTAGAACCAATATAATTAAACTTCTTAGCGGAGCACTCGTTTATCAAATAAAGCTTCTCTACACACCTGGGTGCTGATCTGCTCTTCAAGAGGAGGGACCATAGAAATAGACACTCCCACTGCCACCCACCCCCGGCCTTCAAAATGACTGGGATGGGTTCCCTGGAGCACAATTTTGAAACTACTGGATTAAATTATTTTCTGAAGTTCCTCAGATGAACCTTTTAACAAGAGCAAGCCCACCACCAAAAAACAAAAACAAAATACAATTCAAAAACCCCACAGCAATAAAATAAAAACAAAACTTTCACAGTAAAAAGTTGATGAGATTCTTTTCAAATTGTATCCCAAATGGCTTTATTCTTGTTCCTGACTTTCATTTTCATATATCACATCATTTTTTCTACTCAGTGTGTCAGTTGATGTCATTTTAATTTTACATTTATTTTTGCAGGGATTAAATATGTTGGCAGCTTCCCCCATTAGATTAAAAAGGAAAACTGGGTTGCTGAAAAATTGCTTAATATCTGTATTTTTCTAATTTGAAATCCATTTTTTTTCTTTTATGCTATGTGTAGAAAACACAGGCTACATAATAATAGCTTAAAATATATAGCAGCATTTCAAGTTGAACTCATAACTCACTCTCTTTCTCTGGGTGATAATAGTATTTCTTCTTTTTTTTGGTGATGTTATTTTCTAACTGAGTCTTGGGAGTTGCTTTATTGTCTGACAATTGGGGGGAGACAGACTCGTGGGGAAGTTGGGTGATGCTACTCAACAATGCCGGTACCCTACTTACTCACTGAGATGCTAAATTGTTGAGAATAGAAGGTGCTAGATGTCCCAAGGGGTTTAAAAATATCACCAATCCAGCTTGAGTCTAAGTATCTGCACTACGCATTCAATCGATTGAGCTGGTCTTTTTTTTTTTTTTACGTTTTAAGTTAACTGCTTCTGGTTTGAGGTACTTAAACTTCTAGGGGAGTGAACACCATTTGACAATTATACCACGTTACTTATTATTATTATAACATTCTCAAGGGGAACTGTGTAAGTCAGGAGAGCAACAGAAGGGGAATGTAGAGACCCTCAGCCCATGTCAAGTTTATTTTTCTTGGAGCTTAGAGTTTAATGAATATAAGAGGTCACAGCTGGAAAACCAGGACTGTATTTAGATCCTATTTTGTGATAAAAATTTTAATTCATTACAAATATTCAAATAGCAGCAGGTCAATTTTACTCTAAAAATATTCTATATGGGGACTCTAAAGCTGTTTCTGACAAGATAGCAATTATCTGGAGCTTGTAGGTGCTCATCTAGAAGGGTCAGCTCGTGACACTGGACACTGTCACCCATCTCCCTGTTTTCCTGGTACACAATCTATTTTCCTCATCTCTGTCCCTAGTTGACCCTAGGAGGCATTTGTATTGATGACTTCAGAATAGATTTCATTGTTCAGAATATTATACTCAGGCTTGAATAAATCCAAGCAGATTCTACACCCAATAAACTTGAGGGCTTCACTATCAAATTCCATCCCTCTGCCACCACAAGCATTCTACCCACCCATCAGAGTATCTGACATTTATAAAACATGCAGAGCCATGCACTTTACTAAGCATTTTTATAGGAACTTATTTAATCCCCCAAAGTACTGTAGAAAGTAGATAGTATTTTCCTCATTTACAGCAGAACAGTCTGAGGGTAAAGATACTAGTTAATTTTCCTGAACCGCTTTTATGGGGCTGTAGCTAATTCCATTCAGAGTACAGACTGTGAAGGCCCCACTTTCAGTCACTGTGCAGCCTCTTTGTTGTGTTCACAATGCACAATGTATGCAGTGGTGGTGGAGCCAGCACCACTGCTGACAATGTACCACACTCTGACAGTGACCTACAGAAGATATGCGGGTTGTTTCACAGTAAAGTGGGGAAAAAGAACAAAGTTAAGCTGTGAGACCACATATTTTCATTTATCCAAGCCTCCATTCGGGAAGTGTGAGCTGCTGGTGGGGAAAGAGCGTGAGGCCAAACACCTGAGGCCCTGGATTCTAATCTTGGCATTGACCAAAGGAACTTGAACAGCACCCAAGGCTCTCCAGAGAGGTATCCCCATTTGAACCTCACAACAGACATCTGAGCCAGATGGTATTATTCCATTTTACAGATGAAGAAACAGAAACTCAGAGAACTTAAATTGCTCACTCCAAGATCTTTTGCTTTGTCAGTGGCAAAGTCAAGACTGGAAACTAGGACAATGGCTTCCTTCTTCAGCTCTTTCTTGTCTATCTGTCTCTCTTTTCTATACCTTCAGACTTCAGTTAACTTGTCAGATGACACTGACAGAAGACAGGACATTTTCCCTCTTGGGTTTTCCTAGTCAGAGGAGATACTTAATAGACTTAGTACACTAAATTGAACTCCATGAAGTCAAATCATTAAAAAATAAACTCACTGTTGTTAGTTTATAGTGAAATTACAAGTTAAGATTCTTTGCAGTATATTGTGATTTCTTTTATATTACTTTCATATGACTTGATGAATATTGGGAATATTTAAGAATAAGACAGGTTGATCATATCTTTACTCTAATAATTTTTTTCTAGATAACTGAACAGAAAACTTGCTCCTTTCTCATAGTTTATGGATGATAAATAGCTTTGTGAACAAGATCATACTGACTGGACAACAGGAGTGAATCTGGGTTTGCTCCAACGCTGATGTCAGAGAGACAGAAATGTGAATAGCAACAGCTTCTTTCATCACAAGTAAAAATGATTTATTTTCACTGAACAACTTCTCTGTTGATCTTTCCTGAGGAAATAGCTAGTGAAACTACGTCTGCTGTGAGCATAATGATGGCTGCAGCTACATCATGTGCTGTGTCCTTCTAATACCTCAGAGTATCCTGCTTATGAATTTCTAGACTGACTAGATGGTCTCTTTTTTGCAGCTCTAGATGGGTTTCTGTTCTTGGTAACTGCCTACGGAGTTCCAAGATGGTAGCTAAGGAAGACATTATGCATGGTACCAAAAAAGAGGGTCCCATGCTTTAAAAGTATCCTCAGGGCCAAATGACATCTGAACTATAATAGTCATCAACTTCATATGGCAAAGAAAGCACTAGCCAGATGGCATCAAGGATAAGAGGGTGGGAACACTTAACACTCCCATCCTTTTACTATTTATGTGTCTGAGACTCAGGTCAGCAGCTAATATGGTGGTGTGACCACACTATCTGTTAGTACCAGAAGGAAGCTGGGGATCTTTCCCTGTTAATCCGCCTTTTTTTTTCCTTTCTTTTTTTACTTCATGATGGCCTACATTTCCCTCTTCTGGACAGGATCCATTCCCACATCTACCACTAGGATAGCACGCCATCCTACTCAAATGCATACATGCTATGAGAACACAAGAGGGCAGCTCAAATTAGTCTCTCTCTTCTTTCTTTACAGAAAGATCACAGAAGTTTCAGATTCCATTGCTTTCTGCTCAGACTGCTTCCACAAATTTCAAAGGACATGTTCAGAAAGGCTGCAGATGTCAACAACCACCCTTTTATCTCTGATGTTGTAGGCATTTGCTTTGAAGAGCATTCCTTTCTTGACAAAGCCATTGTGCCCAAAAGGGAAGTAAATGGCTAAGGAGTGTTTGTAGAAATGCTTATCCTTGGGAGGGCTCAATAAATAAATGTTGGCCGATGATGATAGTCTAGTACATAGTTATTTTAAACAACATAGCACTGAAGCAGAACAGCTTCTTAAAACCCATATGTGTGATAAACAGTGATGGGCAACTGTAGAGAGAGATACATGGGTGAAAGAAATAATGTACGACCACATGTCAGGAGAGAGGGCTGCTTTCTGGCACTCTCTGTATCCAGCCAGAGATTACAGACAACTTGATTCACCTTTCTAGATCTAAGTGTTCCTGTTTGCTAAATTGGGATTGTGTTACAGACTGAATGTCTATCCACTCCAGATTTATACAGTGAAGTCCTACCCCCCAATGTGACTATATTTAAGACAGTGTTTAAAGGAGGCAACAAAGGTTAGATGAGGCTATAAGGGGGGTCCTAGTGAGGACAAGAAAACAAAACTCTCTCTCTGTGCTGTGTGAGGACACAGAGAGATGCGGTCAGGCAGAGAGCTTCCATCAGAAACTAACCAAGCAGTACCTTCATCTTGAATGTCACAGTCTCCTGATTGTGCCAAATAGATGACTGTGTTTAAACCACCTAGTCTATGGCATTGTGTTACATTCGGACAAGCAAGCTACCTGGGGACAGAGGGTATGATGACTAGCTAATTAAGATGACATAAAGAGTTACAGTTTATAAAGCACTTTTATAAACATTATCTTGGAGAAACTCTAGAAGGTGAGAAAATAAAGTATTCTACAAATAAGGAAATAAGGTAATATCTTAGACAGGTTCACGACTATGAGGTTACCAAGTAGAATGTAATGAAACTGTTAATCTGGATATTTTAGATGGTCTGTAAATGCTGTGGTATTGTTCCCAGCACTGTGTCTATGAATTTAGATTTCTAAATTCCAGATCAAGAATATGACATTTATCACAAAGTATGTATGCATCATTCATTCATCCATCCATCTATCTATTACATATATATATATATATATATATATAACATATATATATAATTATTTCATTTGAGCTAGTAGTTCTCAAAGTGTGATCCAGGACCAGCATTAGCAGTTGAGAACTTAGAGAAACAAAATCTTGAGCTCCACCCCAGACTTACAGAATCAGAAACTGTGGAGACAAGGTCCAGCAGTTTGTATTACAAAAAAGCCCTTTTGGGAATTCTGAGGTCGATTATCCCCCTACACATGGTAGCTGACATTTCTCCACCTACTGCATTGAGGTATTGAGGTCCACAACTTACTGCTTAAACCCATTTTGAAATGCTTACATCTGTAAAGGTACTCGATCATCTATACCCCCACTCTCATTCCTGATATCTCAGTAACTTCAAAAGAAAAGTCATGTGTACATGAAACATTTTCCCAAGCAAGCAGGAGAGAGCATTTTAATACATAACTAAAATAATCTAAAACATCTATAAAATTTCTATTTTAATATTTGTTCTAGAAAGGTCAAATAGATTTTATTATATATTTTATTATAACTATTTGTATATGTTAATTATATAACACATCTAACAAAAATGTTTTATGTCAAATATTTGCTTTTAGAGAAATTATGATTTTAATCCAAACTTTTCTCTTTGATTACTTTTCTATGTTTGAAGTTTAAAAACATAGGGATTTCTTGTAGAAATACAGACTCCAATGCCAACGTGATACATTTGTTTTTAAATAACTGTATATGTGTGCATGTGATTACATAATACATGGCACCTATCACCTTAGGACATCAACACTTTTCTAAGAATTCTCTGGAATGCCTTTATTTTGCACCTCATACAAATTTTGCCAATAAATTTCACAAATTGAGTAGAATATTATTACCTTTTAGGGATAAAATCTTACACATTTCTAAAATTACTTTTTCTCATTTAGAAATAACATAAATCACCTTTACTCTTGCATTTGTGTTTCAGGGGAAACAAAATATATATACTCTGTGCTAATTTGCTATTAACATGCTTATGACAGCAAACTGTCGACTTTCTGTGGAAACACAAGACTTGTAAATCACATGACTGACAAAATGGCATGTAACTTGCACAGATTTGCTGAGGGACAACTCCTGAATGGGAGATTTGCTAAGATTACTAGGTTTATACCCTTCAACCCAACAACTCTATTTATTCCTTCAGATTTTCCTTTTGGTACCATTACTGAATAAACTATTTGTAATTATATGACTATTTAATAGTCTTATATATAATGTTTCTGAAATGCGATCATGTTTCCATTTATATAATGTTTCTGAAATGCTATAAGGAAAACAAACTGGACATAAAGATTTCTCTCCCAAACAGCATATATATATATATATATATATATATATATATATACATACATGTAGTTTGCACATATAGCACGTATAATATTATCTATGAGAAAAGCAATATTAAGCAAATACATTTCATATACAAACATATACATACACACACCTTTAACGTTGATCTCTTAAAATCAGGACAAATTTTTGTGTAGTGTCATAAAGATTAGTTAGCTTCTTTCCCAAATATTTTATTTTGATGTATCAACATTGTCATTGTTTGAATCTAGGATTTACTCAAAATATTAACAGCAAATAAATCTTCCCAAAAGGAAAGAGTACTCTTACTGCCAACAGCAAACACCAAAGCCAACTAATATTCATAATTACTCATGTTTTGAAACATGTTTTGACACGAATGACTCAACAAAGCTGGGTCACTGCCAGTGGTGCCACCTGGCGCAATGGCACCAGAGGAAATGTGATAACTACAGAGATAAACAATGACTAAATAGATAAGGAAAGTGCTATTTTCTGCAGGAGCAAGGCAATTGGTCTCTTTGTTTTTTAAAAAAAATTATTCTTTCCAGTAATAAAGTTTGGGCACACAACATAAATTTTGTGAAAGATTCCATGAGGAAAAAGAAAAGGACAATGACTCTTTTGGGTTTTCCACTCTGAGGATCTCAGTATATAATTTTATCGTTTTCCAATTCTCCAAATTTAGCAAAAAAAAAAAAAAAAAGGAGGCTCCAGGAAAAAAAAAAGAGAAAGAAAGAAAACAAAGACAGTTTTGGGTTTGAGTTGGAGGATATTAAAGAAGCACCAAAAAGTAAGAATTTAGCTTTTGCAAGACAAAGGAAGAAATAATAACTTAGTTAATTTTTGTTTTAGTAGAGACATGTGTAGCTCCCTGTATTCTCACAATCAAGTTGCATTTTGCTAGTTCGTCGCCAGGTGCATCCAATCTTTCAGTCAGAATGGCAGACTACTACCCAGGATGCACACAGATGGAGAAGACAAGCTCCAAGCAATTAGTGGGGTACAGTTGAATGGTACCTAATAGCTCAGCAGAGCCCTTGGGCTGCAGCCCCACTTACCATATTAACTAAACTGACAATTTGGTACTAGGAGGTACTTTGAATGACCCTGTAAGAATATGTCTATGCTCTATCTCGATTTTACAGTTCTCCCCGAAGGCTACTTCAATTATCCAGGTCACATAAACCAGTCTCTATGTCAACTGTTTTTGGTTGCTATCTTCTGAGGGCCATTTTTTCTTTTTCTTTTTCTTTTTTTTCAGAAATACACACAATGGCTCCTTTAATACAATCACAGTGATGCAAAGCAAGCTGCACTAAGAGGAAATGGTCCAAATTCAGCTTGCCTTTCTATAGCTTGTTGATTCTTGTTAACCCGGGCAGTTGAAGAACAGATCCAATTCCCTTTAGACCTCTGACTCCACCTGAGCTCACATCACATTCAGAATCAGTGCCACTTACACAATAGTTGTGTAGCGATCTTGGCTTCCCAATAATTAACAGAGACATTAAGAGCTAATGCCAATTCAGTGACATGACTTGGCTACCTTTCCTTGCCTGCTATGTCATTGTTTATGACCTATTAAACAGTTTTCATTTTACCTTCTGGGTCCATATAAAATCCAAGTTAGATGTTTTTCAAATTACAAGCTGTATTAAAGAATATTAAATGGCTTCCTTTTTATGTTTCTTTCTAAATTATCTCTAAATTTACTGCAGATCAACAGAGAAATCAATTAAGCATTTTATGTAATTATCTTTTGAACTTCTCAGTTTTTTATTGTCTCTTATTCTCTTCCTTCTATCTGTATTCACTAATTTATACTAATGGTATTGGTTATCATTTTCAAAGCAATATACTTTCTGTACCTTGTTTAAATCATTTTTTTAGGCAAATTATCATTGTTGTTTTAATTCACTTTGCAAGTAGGACTTTTAATTTTTCAAAAGTTCCCCTAACTTGTTTTGCTTTTTCATCATTCTTTATACAGAACTTATATGTCAATATCATGGGTCAACATGATCACAGGCATCCCAAAAGGAGGTTGAGCTGTTCTCAGTATCAACCTTGTTTTCAAACCTCAGACAGCCACCAGGCAGGACTGAATGCTGAAAGGGCCTCAGTTTTCAAAAATCTACAGTTGGACAATAGAAAATGTATGTAAGTGTTCACTTACCTGCTTTTGATCAACAATTATTTCGAGGTCTTCATCACTGCTTAGTTTTCCATATCCTTTTTCTTTACTTTTCTTGTGAAAGAATAATTTAAATGATCATTTAGTTTCTTCCCATTAATAATGTTAATTCCCACTTAATAACTTTTTAGAGCTAAAAGTCTTTACTTAGTCTTGTTTACTGGTCTTAATGCATCATTCTATATCAATGTCTCATGAGCAAGGCAAATGTTTTTATCACTGAATTGCTGTCTCATAATTACTCATCATGTATTTCCATTTAGCTGACCCCATCCCAATTACACCTTTAATCATTTTCTGAATATTAGTACACTTCTTTTGTTGATTCTGTAGCTTCAGAAATGATTATTTAATACTTTGAAATAAATAAGCAAATCTCTCAAGAGTTCCAGTGTATTTTCCCTACAGATTGAATTTGCATTTAGTAAATATAGTACACTTAAATCTTTCACTGGTAAATGTTTTAATCCTTCTATAGTTTTAAGAATAAGACTATTTTTATCAAACTTAGACCATGACTCCAGAGTTCTCTACATTTGCTTATAAATCAGATACGAACTAAAATTGAAAATATATACTCAAATTTTAAAAGATCAAATAATTCCCCACATTAGATAGTTTAGAAAACTACAGATCATTGAAAATGCATTTTGCATTTTCACTGCATTTTGTCACTTTTTCCTGGGACAGAAAGGATCACTCCCCATTTAGCCCGCCTGCCGCAGAAATCATAAAGTTACACATCAATCAGGACAACCATTTAACTACTGTGATACAGGAAAAAAGATGTTAATATGAGTCTTGAGAAAGATTTCCCCCAATGCATGGGGTGATGGAATATTGGAAACAACATTGCTTCTTCATAACTTTAGAAACTTAAGTACCTGTGCAGAAGATTGATAACAAAAAGAAAAGAAAACAATCACTCCACAGGTGGCATACGAGGTTATTATTTTTAAAGAATTAACTACCTTAACTAGAATAAGGGAGTTAAAAATATTTATTTTGACAGCCATTGCACCATCTCAGAATCCCCACTACATTGCCAAGATTAAGCTGTCTGGGGTAGTATGGCCGTAGACAGAATCCCCACAACATTGAGGGAAGAAATGTATACTTCAGCAAACATGACATAAGCCTTTTTTACACTGTGGCACACCACGCTAGTCAGTTTTCCTTCCTGTGGCATTTCAAAACAGGATATGCACATTTCTCTCCCAATAAACATATCTTCTATTTTTTCTTTTTTCTGTAATAAAGATATTTTTGAATCTTCAAGTGGTAGGATGCATAAAGTCTGAGATCTCATTCATATATTAATGATTTTAGCCACTTAAAATAGAACAGATGGCCACAGTATTTCCCTTATTTGAGGTTCCATTTCAGCATTGATAGAAAATAAAGAGAACACGGTTGGTTTCCATCAAGCTGACTTCCTTCCTATCATTTTGCTTTTGTATCCTTTTAGTTCACTGGTTGCTATAAGAAACTGTACAGAGACCCTTTAATGCAAAACATTTAGAAATGCTTTTCTGAATATTGATCTGTATACGTACCAAGTAGGTCACTTGCATGACTCGATTTCTGGACAAAAGGACATTAAGTAGAGATGGAATGTCGGTCCTTCCATCCATTTCACTGTCAGACACCCCAGAATTCTTTGCAGCAGAGGCAGTGGTTTCATTGCCAGAACTTGCTGACCAAAAAGCATAGATCCAGTCCAGCAACAGTATTTGTAATGTATTACAGAAATTGAAGTATCCCTGCCTCATGATCTTGATTTTGTAAACATTGTGAATTTTTTGGCTAGCACACAAAGTCATTGAAACATTTCTTCTTCTTAAACATGACTTTTTTTTAATTCAAGCGTTTCTCTGTTCCTTGACGGCTGTTTCAGTTTAATGGTTTTTTAAAAAATGCATCTATTATTAATCACATACATTTTTACTTTCATCCTTATGCATATGGACCACTCAATTTCCTTGTCATAAGAACTCTCAACTGTCCCTTTTTAATGCCTTGTCCTTGATGTTCCTGTGATTGGCAAATCACTGCTAAATGATATAATAATGTCAGCACTCACAGAACATAATTCAAGATTGCAGTTTCTGCCAATACCAAATTTCACCTTTCAATTTAATCCCAACCTTTTACTTGATTTAGCAGCAAATTTTCCTGGGAAGAGGCTACTTCAGAGAAGGAGAAGATATCTCCAACTACTGTAAGTAGAAATACAAAAGTGGGGAGAGGTATTCTTTAGAGCTGATTTTGTACTTAATCCCCTAGTCTCTAAACAACACACAACTGTACATAGTCAGAAGCATAGAGTTAAGCAATATTTTCTAGTTCACCCCATAATCCCAAGGGGATCAATCCTGTTCTAAGTTATAATGGTTATTAGCTCACTTACTGCTTATTTCTAGTGCGGGCATAATCCTCTTTCAAGCACTCTGCTTCCCACTTTGACTGCTTAGATCAGCCAGCCCAGGCAGGGATCTTCAGCTCTCCTCCCTCCTCCCAGCCAGAAATCCCTGTCTTCTATCTCTGCACTTTAGTCAAGCACAAAAAGCTACTCCATCGCTTCTGCGTGGGTTTTCAAATCAACCAAAGGACTGAATTGCAAGGAGAAAGCAAACTAACCTCTCCACTGTCCTGGACAGCGGGAAAGGGCAGGGCTTGTGGGAGGAGAAGCCAGAGGGTAATCACTTCCTGTGCTCCTCCCACCTCCCCGGTGGCCGACTCCAGAGCCGAGGATTCCACCCGGGGAAGTGAGAAGGATAGGTCACCGAAACCACCCCAGCCTTCGAGAGCTATCTGTTTAGGGCTGATTTTCCACTCAGTCAAGTGCTCCTGAGTGCGGAACTCCTGTACAGGGGAGCTAAAATGGTGAGACTTTTCAAGTGGGACAAGTGAGAAAAGAGGGAAAGGAAAGTACTATTTGTCCAAGATGTCACTCTCTGTGAGAAACTCAAGTCTGGATGTGTCCAGTCTCTGAAACCCCAATCAGCAGCTTCCATCCTTCCCTGAACAGGCTAAATCCTTTTTGAGCAAACAAAAGGAGGATTGTCTTTGTTCCTGCTAGTGCTGATAACTTTTTAAATATCACTGAATCAGATTGGTGGTGTTCTTGAGATCATTGAGCCTAACTGGTGGCCTTGCCTCTCTCCAGACCCCCCACCATCTATCTCTCCTTAACCCTGTCTACCTTCTGCTTCCTACATCTACATTGTGCTTACCAAAAGTAGAACAAAAGGTGGATTTAGGTATTTGAATTAATTAAATGGTAAGCTCAGAAGCTATATAAGAAAGCAATATATGGCTGCAATGTAAAATGTACTATTTGTACATAAGTAATGACAAACAGCAAAATTGGAGGAGACAGAGACGTAAAAAATGAAGCACCCCATATTCATTTTGGAGTAAGAGTATACTAGTAAGTTTTAGTTGAATGATATGTGCTGGTGTGGGCTTAATTAAACAGATTCTTCATACTCATCAGGAATGGAATATATCAAGGAAATACTGAAAGGGAAAAAATACTAATGACTTAGCTAATTGTACAAATTATCTTCAATTATATATATTTTTGCCTAACTACAGAAGTCAAAATAAACATAAAAGTTAAAGTTTACATACACATAGTTCAAAAATTCTTTCCAATTATTTAGTCAATGCTGTAATGAATGATAAATAATAGATATGACTTTATTAAAGCAAATGTCACATGAAGAATACATAGTATAGCCACAAGAGAGAAAAATCTTACCATCTTCCTCATGATTTTCAATATTCAATTCTTCTCGTCTTATTTTCAAAATTTCAGTATCTTCTTATTTTCCTTATCTCCAATCTGTTCTCCCACCTGCAACACTGCTACATTTTCCTTGTCCTAAAATGACTTCTTCCTATCTGCTTTCCCCTACAGGCATTCCTTTTCTCTCTTATGTCTTCACTGTCAGACTACAAAGAACAGTCCATACTCATTAGCAACAGTTTCTTCCTTTCTCTTTCTTTCTAAATGGTAGTGATCAGGTTGCAACTTACTGTAATTGTGTTCTAGACAGTCACCAATGGACTCCTAATTATTAAATTCGCAGGCAGTCCTTTTTAGAGCTACTTGTATGAATTCACTACAAATGCAATTTGTGATTAACCACAGATGTCAAAATAAATGCAAATATTATCTCTTTCAGTGGTCAATTTTGCATCAAATATTTTTTCAAAAATGTCTTTACAGCTATGTATTCAAATACTATTGAAATGGTGTTGCCATCAGTCACATACAGTAACAAGAAGGAGGACTAAGGGAAAATGATGTACTGGGAAGATATTTGCTGAGTTTGTGGTGTATGGAAAACTCATTCAAGTGGGGAGATCCAGTTGCTATTTGGATTTGTGGGTCTGTATCTTAGAGGAGAGGCAATAAGCAAAGACCACGAATTGTTGAGAAAATTAAAATTGCCCTATTGAATAAATTTACCATAGGAAAAAAATGTAGAGATAAAAGAGATGAGCACTAAGGCCAGAGTTCTGGATAATCATTACATTTAAAAAATGGGGCATAAGCAATAATGAGGGTGCTGAGTTTGGGTAGTCATAGGTGCAGGAAAACCAGAAAGCAGCCAAAGGATAAAGAATTGTAGATAGTGTCAAATGATGGTGAGAAGTTAAGTGAGAATGTGAATTGCCAGCTTTCATTGTATTTGGTATTTTGGAAATCATCAAGGACAACAGGAACAGAAGTAGCAAAGATGGAAATGGAAATAGAATAAATTAATGAATACATTGGCAGAACAGAGTGAAAATAGTGAGATACCTTATTGTTCTTTAGAATAGCTTGAATGAAAGGGAAAAGAGGGAAGTTTTTGTTAAGATGTCCAATCTAATGTGAAGTGTTTTTACCACAGTTAAAAACAACAGGGAACAAAAGGACAAGGATACCAGTGGAAAGATAAAAATTACAGAGAAAGCATACAAGGAAAGTTTTATAGTTTTCCCTTTTTTTCTTTGTGGAAGGTATTGAGTATGCTTATAGATCAAAAAGGAACTAAAAATGAAGGTGAAAAAATTGGAGAGTGAAGGGGAATAATTCTTGAAGCAAAGAAAATAAGAGAAAAACTTATTTTTATTATAGAGAAAAATTTTAAGCCTCTTGAAATTTCTAACTATGTGTTACCTATTTATGGGAAAAATATGGAAAGATAAATACCAAATATTAAAATTTCACTTCTCTGGGAGATAGGATTGTTCATGACCTATGAGTTATCTTATACTTGGGACTAGCTTTGTTAAATAAGAATGAATTTCTTTTATAGTAAAGAAAATAAACAAAATGTGATTGCTTGAGAGAGTCAGAAAATTGTCAAAGAAAAGATTCATTTCAAGTTTACTTCACAGAAAAATGACTGGGTCAGAGTTTTACCCTTCCTTTATTGTGGAGCTAGAGGGATAATTTTTTTTTTTTAATGTAGAGATTCATGCTAGAGCTATTGCTTAAGTCCCTTATGGTAAGTGTGGTAAGATACTGGAGTGAATACTGTTTATTGCATTTCCCCTTACTCTCCCTTACAGTAAGCTTGACTCCTTATAATATTAAGCTTCTCTGTTCATTGACATCATTCTGGTCTCCTGCCTCATCTTGCTTTTTAAGATCCATAGTACCAGGACAGCCACAAACACTATTGCTGTGTGAACCAAAGAACAACGAAAAGAAGAAATAGGGAATGAAAGAAGAGGAGTTTTTCCCCAAAGACCTGAAGAAGTGCCTGGGAGGTCATGAGCTTGAGCGGATCTTTTAAATAGAAAATAATTGCCCTCCCAATTAAAAGGACAGTTTTCAGATTTTGCATAAAATGAACTTTCTGGGGGGAAATGTCATTATAGAGAATCATTTGCAGAGGGACTTATGAAATCTATCAATTTTCAAGAAGTATATTTTGCTTTTCAAGAGACATTCACAGTTATATCTCCCTGCCTCCACCCCTCTCTCCCCAACTATGATCACATTATAGTGAAACAATAGCCACAGGATATGAATTTCTAATTTTGGGCCAGCCTTGAGAAAACATATGACGACCAAATTCAGTTCTCAAACTATATTGCTGGGTGGAAAAAAAACAGAACAACAAATATGTTGGTGATTTTAAACAATATTTTACAGTTACATGTTGATGTCAAGATACCTGGTTACTTTTTACTTTAATTCTAATAGGGAAAATAGATATTCCAGTTTCCTAATCATTGGATAATGGAATAGCAAAGGTAGGCAGTCTATTTTCACTGTAGCCTGCCAGTCCCTGACTTTTCTGTCTTTAGGGTGACTCTTACTTAGTCTTTATAAGAATAATCTGAAGAGTTTATAAAACATCTTAAAATCTTTTTATATGTTTTATAGATGAGCATACTACAAGACTAATATCCATTGGAATTAATTTTATACCATTATGAAGTATTTTCTTAATGACACAAATTCAGTTTTAAGTTTGCATCCCCTAGTATATATTTTTTACAAAATGTCTTTCTATTAAAAGTCACACATAAGAGCAAAGTTGAAAAAATTTAACAGTAAACATCTGTTAACTTATTATCTAGATTCTACCATTAACATTTTGTTATACTTGCTTTATGGCATATCTATCTGCTATGATATATATATATTTAAGATATAGTACATACTGTCAGTTTCTATACATTCTTCCCTCCAAGATTGATTTTTTAATTTACTTTTAAAACACAGAAAAAAAGATCATTGGTTTGATATGTTTTCAAAATAAGAGCACTAGAAGTGCAGAATTTGTTTCCCTGCAGCAAATCACTACTTTTATTTGAAAAAGCAAATTGGTGAACTATATTTCTAACATTAAGTGAGAGGGATTGGTTCTATCACTAGGATTAGGGAAGAGGATTTCTGATCAAAGAACTGGGATTTTTATAGTTCTCAGTCAAAAGCAAATGATCAAACAACTCAACTTTTTGAGACATATCCATGGTGTGATAGGCAGTTCTGTTGATATTAATCACCATGTCCTCAATTTCATATCCTTTGATCATCAGCGTTTCTTGCAAATAACTTCTCTCTATTCTGGGTGAGATAATAACTTTTAACCTCTGGCACATTCACCAAACATAGCAAGCCTCACGACAAGATGAGGAGGACTAATGGGTTCTCAGAGGGGTTATATATGCTCCAAGGAACAGCATTTGAGTGATTTATGGAGATTACTTAAGTAGATACAACACATCAACTTGAAATTTTAGTGAATTCAGACTCAGCAATGGAATACATGACTTTGAAAACAATAAGTAAACTATTTTTAACACTCCTTCATCCCTAGGTCTTATTTGTATGAAAGTCATTTTCTCATTTTCCCCTAGTCTTGCCTCTGAATGCTTAAATGTAGTGGCATAGAATGCAGTGCTAATATAGAAGATGTTTTCTGTTCCAAGAAAGTAAGTATAAATTTATTGTCTATCAAAGTCAATAATAATTGAAAAAATAATATATTTAAGTCTACTAGATTTCTTGCCATTACTTGGTCTTGCTGCTGTTTTAAACTAAACAGTTTTCCCACTTACCTGCTTTTACCTATATACCAGACTGGTTGTTAGTCAGCTAGGTAAGGAATTACAGAGGATTGTCTTATTATTTTGAATCCCCAAGGGAAAAATAAACACAACTACGACATAAAATAGATCTCCTGCTCACAACAAATAAAAAGGTAAAATTTGTATCCTGTATCTTTGCAAATCAAGTCCAATAACATTAAAGCCATTGTTTAGTGTTCTGTTTCTCATTCATGTTACATGATTTCTTATTCTTACATCATTGGATCTGCTGGATGGGGGAGGGGGCTTCATCACTTTAGTCTTTAACACAAGTGTGCTCACTCACTGTCACCCACCTCCTGGGTGGCACTCTTTCCTTCTCCCTGGCGCTGCATGCACCTGGCATCACACACCTGCCACTGACTTTCTTCCTAACAACTGATCTGGACAGGTTGATTTTATGCCCTTGTGAAAAACTTGCAGTAATCATTTTACTTTAATGAAAAAAGAAAGGAAACTAACTGCTCATGTAAGCACTCTGTCTCCCAACTGTATCATGCTTCTATTCTCATAGGTTCTCAAAACTTCCACATTGCTTTGACATTTCAATACTTGCTCAAGAAAAATTTGTCTATGAAATTTTGTTTCTGACAGGAGACAACCCAAGTTGTTCAGGCCTTAATCATAAAATCTATACAGAAAGTAGAAGTTGCCATTAAACTGTATTTGTGAGGCTGATTAAAACCAGCCTTTCTGTTGAGGCTCAAATGCCTTTAGAAGATCCTATTTTATAGATATATCAACACAGCTATAATAGCTGTGAATAAATCTCTCTTGCTCCTGAGAATGATAGCATTTTCTGGAGGTATCATCTCTTGCTTCCTATCGCTGTACTCCCTCTTCCCCCCACCATGGCTTTGATAACCTAGAAATTCTAACTCAACAGAAAAATTCTCATCTTTTATCGGTTTGATCTCCCCATGATTCCTTTTGTTCATACCTCTTTCCAAAAGCTTATAAATACACTGATGACAACATTGTAGATAAGTATTGATAATCACTAGAGGGTACGCAGGTCTGGGGTTTCTGTCCATCTTTTCAGAGGATAAAGGCTTTTGCACAACAACTTGTTGAGGGAGCTTTCCTAAGCTATAAGATTATGTAGAGACAAGGAAGATCTGAACTGCAGACAACTCATTTATTCACTGGACATAAAGCAATCTGTTAAAAATTAATACAGCAGAGTCCAGAAGATATATAGTCAAATTCACGCATAGTACTTTATGACAGACATAACTAATGTCTTGATACGGAAAATATAACCACTAATGAGGGGGGAAAGTATATTTATTCATAATGAAAGGGAATGTTTAAATAATCTCATTTATATAAAGTATTGTCTTCAACCACAGGAGCTCAAATATTTTCTGAATCCTAGGCTGAAAAAAAAAAGATTTGGTATCTAGAAGTTATATATTTGAGCAATGAAAGGCAAAATTAATTTGGGAAGATGCAAATAGTGCATAAGACAATGCCAGACACCGCGGACTTGGTAAGTTTTGTAGGCAAAGTTATGTTAGTTTAGAATAATGACCATTTTGTGTTCATGGGGCATCATCATTAGCATTAGGGTGATAGATAAAATCAATAACTTTTATGTGTTACAGTCACACAAAAAAGTAATAGTTACCTCTGACATTTTTTTTGCAGGTGACATCTTTTTGGGGAAAAAAAGCACAAATATTTTTTTATGCATATGATATTTTGGCACTTTACTGATTTTTATAGGAAATTCCATATGAGATAATCAGTTAATAAGAAAGATATGGTCTTACAAAATGAACAATTATAGACTCTTCCTTATTTGGTGATGAAATTAGGGATAGAAAGAGTTTCTTGAATATGGTAATTTTATTTTTTCCTAGGTGTGAGTATGTAGTATGTCTACTTCATTGTATTTTAAACATGTTACGGTTCAGTCTTCAAAATAAAAGTGCATTGCTAAACTTATTAATACGCTCTATAAATTTAAAATACTTTTTTTTAAATAAAAAAATAGAGCCATAAGTCATATACAAGGTAACAGTAAAACAGATTTTGTCATTGTTTTTCTAATTTACAACTGCACTGTGAGTTTCTTGAAGTCAGAAGCTGTGTTACTCATTCTCTAAGTTTTCTGCTCCTTTGCTATGAATGTGAAAAATTCTGGAGTTCTAGAGCAAGTGAGGCAGTTCTGCCCTCAGAATGGTAGCTGCCTGCTGGGGAAGGAGGTGATTAACAAGCAGTAACAGGAATGTGTGGAGCATCTGACAGAGAAGTCTGGGGATGTGAAGAAGGCTATGGGACTTTGCTTTGTGTCAAGTTCATAGGAGGCCTTGAGAAGACACTGGGATAGTATTGGTAAGCAGAAATCTTCCAGTTGGAAAGAAAGCCTAGTCTGGGTGTGGGCTTGAGCACAGGCAGCAGGAGAGGAATATAGAGGAAAAACCATAGGTAAAATGTGGCAGTGCTTTTTAATATCTGAGAGGAGTGTTGTGTGGCTAGACCAGAGCTAAGGCTTAGGGAAGTATTGACATATGTGACTGAAGGAGAAGGTGGAGTCTTGAAAGCCATGTCTTTATATTGAGGGCAATGTGGAGTTGTTACTGGGCTTTAAGCAGGAGAGTGACATTATGAAACTCATAGTGGCTAATGTGGGAAATTAATTGGAGGAAAGGAGATTGGAGGCAAAGGGAACAGTTGAGCCATTAAGCAGTTGAGACACAAAGCGGTCAGCATGTAGCAGCCACAGAGCCTGTTAAAACCTAAGTTGAGATATCTACCCACTCACCAATTTTATAATGACATGCTTATACTGTCACTTTGTATATCGGATTAATTTTTTAAAACTTGCTACTCTAAGTGATATAAGCATCCATATCATTTATAGTGAAGAGTTGAATTAGCAGCGAATAGACCTAAAACAAATAAATTGTAGGCACTGACTTAACTCATTACTATTTAGAAATATTTGAGAAATGTTTAATGAGACAAAAAGCATTTGAGAGGTAGATATGTTCTGACTAACAAAAAAAACTTTTGCACTCTGTAAAGTCCTAAGCTAAATCTAAACTTTTCTTGTTATTTGAAAAAAACAAAGAGATCTTGTTTGCAAAAAATACAATGTGAAATTGTTCAGTGCTACAGAGCCTGTGAAAGGATTTATTGTGGGTTCTCAGCATCAACAACAGGAATTCTTTATGCAGTCCTAAAAACTGAACTGCCCGGACTGAAATGTTCAGGCAGTATATAATATTGAAAAATGTATTCACTCAAGTGTGTTTGGAATATCATTAAACCTAATATGTTTTTAAAAGAATCGAGGTGGCATTTTTAAAATGCAGTTTAAAAAACACATGCTTTCATTGCATTTCCCTTGCTTTTAATTTGTTAGAAAATGCAGCTTTATGGTGGGGGAAAGTTGGAGTGAGGTAAGGTAGACTTAGGTGTATTCAACCACAGTATTTGTCTTCTCAGTTTGTTTGGGGAGTCTTGTTTCTTAATGAGACACTTTTTTGTTGTTAACATCTGAAATATTAATTATAATATTACGCAAGTCATGTAAAATATTGAAGAATATTCAACTAACTTAAAGGATATTCAGGTAAGCAAACTTTAGAGCTACAGACTGTGCTTCTTATAAGACCACAACATCCCAGAGATGATTTCTGAAAGTCTTCTGTCATTTGCAGTTATAATCTTTGCATTTTTTCCTTTTCAGGGGTCAAACCTCAAACCTTAGATGTTTCCACTAGGAAGGCCATCACAAAATTTTAAAGAGACAATGAGAGAGACATCTTGAACAATACAGAGCAGAGAAATTTTATGGATGAGGGGAATGAAGCTCTAATCATCTTGAGAGTTATGGTAAGGGTTTCTCTGGAGCCTCTTTTGCAATCTCTGATTAACACTTCACCATGAATTATGTGTTAATAATATGGTACTGAGAGACAGCAGAATGACTGATGTGCAATTGTTTTGAATACCTCCTTGGAACTAGATATAGATTTTAACAAGAATCTTTTAAGAACTGCTGCATTCTTGTAAAATTGTCCTGGGTAGGCGAGTATGGGGGTTTTAAGGACGAAGAAGCAAGACTTTGCTTTGGAAGAGTTAAATTGCCATAGATAATACTGTGTTCCAAATGGCTACACTTTTAAAAAAATTATAAAACAGCTACTCATAAAAAAACATTCAAAATTTTTTAAGTACAGAAATGTCCCTATCACACCTTGTGCTTAGTAAATACTTCTTGAAATATTTTGCTTAAAAATAAAAGTTTAATTACTCCCATTATCCCTAACTGTACTTATTTTCTCATTGATAACATTCCAAAAGCATATAGTCATAAACACAGACATACACATATATGTATACATAGTATACACAAGTATACAAATGTATGCATTTTCATGATATAAAAGTGATGTAATATAATATTAAATTATTCTATTTACTTGGTGATATATTGTGAGTATCTTTCAAGTTAATACATATTCATATCAACTCTACATATCAAATTCACCTTACATTTTATGAAGAAAAACAAGCTTTCTTGAGGATGTTTAAGAAATTCTAGAAATCACCAGAATGAAAATCCACTTAACACACTTAAGAGACAGTGGCTAGCACGTAAGTGTTGTTCCCAGAAGCCTGCTGGTTTCTGAGATTCTTTCAGGGGGTTTGCATGTTCAAACAGTATAAGAGGTAGGATATTTACCTTTACTGCTTGGTTGATATTTGTATAGATGGCACAAATCCAACAATATATAAAATTGTTAGTACCTTAGGGTCAATCAAGGTAGTGATGCCAAACTGCCCTTTGAAAATGAACTAGGTACTTTCAAATAAATGTGATATCATTTTACTTGAAAAAACAATTGGGAGACATACTATGGTTATTCAAATTTGGGAATCTGACATTATTTTCCTGAAAATTAATGAAGAGTATCTTTCATCTCAAGAAAGATAACCAGCATCATTTGTTGATAACATTCAAGCTTTCAATGAAAATTAGAATTTTTAAAAACTGGTGTTTGATATCCTCTCAATAGTTAAAGACATCTGATGAGATAAATGATAATTATGGATTAGTTTTTGATACTGTGTGATGAAATATGACACATTTGGAAGATATGAATAATTTATTGAACCACTATTTTCCAAATGACCAAAAGATGATATTATCAAAATCAGGCACTAATTAAAAATGCATAAAATCAAAGTATAAGGAAAACCAACAGATTTTAAGGAACCAAAGTTCATTCACAGCACTTCAGATTCTACATTGTACCAAACTTTCAGAAATGACATTTGTCAAGTTTTGGTGTGGTATCAAAGAATATTCATTATTATAATACTATTAAAATAATTATTAAAATACTAAAAATATTCCTTTCTTTCCAAACTCTATATTTCTAAGAATATAAATTATCTTCTTGTATTTCAGCAACAAAAAACCATTTTTGCAACAAATGAAATGCATATGAAAGTATGACAATACAAATTTTTTCTAGTAAGCTCTTCTATTAAAAATTTCTGCAAATATAAATTAATGCTATATTGCTCAATAAACTTTCTTTTTATATGGAAAAAGGGCTCTTTAAATAAATCATATTGATGTTAGTATAACATTATTGATTTTTGTTACTATTTTTCAATAAATAGTAAATGATATTTTAAAACTTTCTTAGTTTTCTTCTTTAACATAATAAATGCCAATAGGTGTACTCTACATAGACAAAAGTCCTTTGGATTTTTCAATGATTTTTGAGTATGGAGAGACAAAAGTCTGAAAACCACTGCTCTACCAGAAAACCACTTTGTTCTCAGGTTGTAGACAGTTTATTACCTGAAAATTAGTTTTTATTTTTCTTCTCTAATAATAATGAACAAAGTCAGCTTATCTCTTTTAGATGTCAGTAAACAATTCCATAATAGATCATGTCACAAATTAGTTTCATTAAGTTACCCTGTGTTACTTAGCATGTATCTTAGTTATATCTAATGATTATACTTTGGAATTTAAAAACTCACATGGGTTATCTCCTTTAACAGGCAGTTCTATGAAGGTAAATTTTATTATTATTTGTACATGGGGAGACAGATTGTAAGAGGGAAAAAAAAGTCATTTTCCATTTAGAAAGCATTAGAATGAGAATCAAATTCAAGTTTCAAGTCTGCTGACTATATTCCTGTCCTCTTTTTTTAAACATCTTTATTTATGAAAAAAAAAAAAAAAAACAAAACTTTTGGTTACCATATGCGTTGATTATGCACTTCAGCTCTTAAGCACGAAAAATGGTCTAGGTATTGAGATATATTTTGCATTTGATCAAGGCTTTTCTTTAGTCTGTTTTTTCTGCCTATATGTAAGAACTGTGGGAAATAATATTTGCTAAAGTGTCTTCAATGGTGTTTAGTATTTATATTAAGTGCTGTTATTGCCATTTTCCTACTTAGCATAACAATGTAGCCCTGTGCATGGCCAGAGTGGTTCAGATTTTATCCAGCTCTCAGGTCAAATATGAAAGGACCCAGTCAATAAAACAGATATAGGTAAATGGCATATGAAAAAGCTTCAGAACAACTGCAATCCTGAAGAACAACAGAATTGGTGTCTCTTTCAGGTCGAAAGCCAGAAGTCACTCTATATGTGTTGATCTGTAGCTCAACTCAGTGTGCAGAGGTGACCAGATAGGTCAATATGTCACTTTTATGCTTACTTGGGCTGGGGGAGGGGCTGTTTAAAATCAGACTGAGTGACTACTGACCTCCACTACCTTTAAAAGTTTCTTCCCTGGACTGCTGAAACCACATAAAATGTTTTGACATTCCAGGCAAAGTCTTTCACTTTAGCTTTAAATACTCTTCTCTACATGTCTTCCTAGGTTTGGTGCAGAGTCTTTTTATTTGGAGACTTTCTCCACCCTGTTCCTTCAGAATAGAGCACCATTTAGATGACCTCACTGATCTTTGTTTAGTCCTTCCTGGACCCTATTCTTCCCCACCTCAATTCCACTTTAGTGGTGCACAAGGCAAACTGCTTCTGACATGAGCATCAGAGCCCTACTTGTGGAGGCAAGAGGATCCAGTATTACAGCTCAAAAGAGGTCCCACAGAATGAAAGTGAGACAGGTTTTCTAGAGGCTGACTCTTACAGATCCCTTCAACTACATGATATTCATGTAGGGATAAAGTGGGGAAGATGTGGTTGGATGTAAAAGAAGATGAATGACGTTCTGGCCACTAAGGAAGGTAAAGTTTCTGGAGAAGTAGTTGGTTAGTAGAGGAGTATTAAGGGTATCAATTTAGCTGTTCTTGCACATTAGTTCCAACATAGTACATATATGCATTTGACACCTGATAGGATAGTAATGCTAATAACAGGTAGCAATCACATGAACAATCTCATTATCAATCTTTATGCAACAAAAATAAAATGAGAATTACCCATGAACGTTTTTGATTTGATCCAGGAAATTTAGCTTGGGTTGCCTGGTTTGGTGATTGCTCAAATCAAGTTTTTACATAGTGTTCATTTAATTTTCATAACTACATCATGAGTCTGTTTTCCTTAGTTTTCAAATAAGGAAGTGGAAAGTCTTAATGATTGAAGAATTTTTTTCAGGGTCATGTCCAAGGTCATGCAAATTATAAGTGGCAAAGCAGAATTAGAATTTGATTCTCTGAACCAAAAATTTGAATCATTTTCAGCACAGCTCCCTGCCTCTACTACATTTCTATTTCTTTGAAAATTGAGATGACAATGCAAAGATGCAATCTTCATTAAGTGAAAAGAAAAAAAATAAAACTCAACAACTCTTTAATGCTTTTTTAGACAAATACCCAATTCAAAGACAAATAATGGAGAGGTAAAAGGTCAGTTGTAAAAGTAAGACTGCTTGTTAAAGCCAGATTGGTCATATACTAACTATATGGCTTTGAGCAAGTTAACTAACTCTTCTATTGCAAAACTGCCTTGTTCGCAAATAATAGGGAAGGGACTAACTCTTTGGGTTGAAAGAAAAATTTAATTAATCCATGTAAAAATGTTTAGAACAGTTTTTGACACAATTAATAATAAAATAAATATTATTATCAGCTGATATCTCTTCCTCTCTTCTTTCATCCTTCCTTCCTGTCTTCCCTTCCTCTCTAACCACTTTTTCTTCTCTCTCTTCTTCTCTGTTCCTTCCTTTCCTCCCTCCTTTTCTCTTGCCTTCCTTTCCTCCCTCTCTCCTTCCTTCTGTCCTCTTTCAGGTTGAGTTGACAAAGTATATCCACTAAACAATTTTTCAAGCAAGATGGCAGGACTCACTAAAGATGGTTCAGAAACTCAGTCTTGAAGTTAAAAAATATTTTTGACTGGGATTTAAAAATAGAACCTGGTGAGAAGCAATTCTTGCTGTGTCAACTTTTAGAATGCTGTGCTGAGAAAACCCAGCAGAGCTTTATTTTAAGAAGACTCTGAATGGCTTAGCTGCAGTTCCTGGACACATCTGAACATCAGTTTGCTTTCCTGTGAACCCAAAACTGAGCGACATGAAGAGTTTTGGCAAGACTAATCCCCCTCAACACACACACACCCCTCCTTACAAAAAGCCAACTAAGTGAACTCAGGTGCTGCTGTCAAGGAACTGGAACAGAACCCCAGCAGTGAACCTTCTCTGCGAGCCCTTTTGAAGTCCAGCTCTTTGTTAAATCTACTTTTAACACAAGCTGGACTTTTTTTGCAGTACATTTCAGAAACGGTATGAAAGATTAAGGAGACCAAAAAAAAAAAAAAAAAAAAGAACGACTGCAGATGGCAGATTTGGAAAGTAGGTAGAGAAGGACTTTGTCTGTGTCAACATCTGGGTCCTAGCCTTTTTATCACTTTTAGTTGTACAGAGGTGGTTATCTCAAATCTTTTGAGCTCAGTCTTTCCATTTTCAAAGTAAAGGCTCATATTAGATGGTTCTAAATATTGCAAGACTGTGGTTTCTTTTTAAACTACTGGAAAGTCAGTGAGTTACTAATTTTGCAGTCATTAAGAAAGAGGACTATTGTTAATTAAAGAATCTAGGCCTGATGAAATATAACCATTGCTTCAATTACCAAGAAGACTTTAGTGTCTTCTCTACAAGTTGCTATGTATACTGCCTCCCTATCTGTCACACTCAGCATTTCTTAATAACTAATTGAAGGGGCTACAACAAACAAAGTCTCCATTCTAATGTAACAAATAGAACTAGCTGAAATTGGATGTGAAAAAAATATATTGCTCAAGAGGAAATATATTGGTGCTCAATTGTCTTTAAACTTCTACCTATCTAGAAAACTAGTCAGACAATGAGAGGTAGAATTAACTGAAGGAGTGAAAAGTGAAGACACAAATGTAGTTAGGAGTCAAGTCTCAAGTAATAAGTTTGAAAGACGGTATCAGCAAAATGAATGCAATTGCCAGAGGTGGGCAGGTTGGCTTTTCTATAGAAGAAACTTGCAAAATCATTTGTGCTACCTTGGAAGATTCTTTACTGAAAAATCAATAAAATATCATTACCAAGATAAAACTTTAAAAGAAAAGTGTACATACCTCCAAAGAATGGAGAGGATTTGGAATTCTTTTTCTAGCATCAGCCTAAGAATTGAACTGGTGAGGGAGACATCTGAGGTGCTAGGGAAGAACTGAGTTACCTGGCTCTACTCACTATACTCAGCCAGGAACCATGAATTGTATTTGCTTTGTCTGGACAATCAGCAAAATTCTACTTATGGAACAGGCACTAGTAAATAATAAAATTCAATTATTTGATTGTTAAGAATCGGCAGCCTACCCTTCAGCTACTGTAACACTCTTGTGTTGATGAAAGCAACTAAATGGACCCCAAAAATCTATCCCTTCTACTCTGTTATCTTTTCCGCCATGTACTAAAAGTTATTTAAAATTGTAAAAGGTGCATTGATATTAATTAAACCAAGGAGAGCAGTTATATTCATGGGCTAATATTAATATAAATATGAAATTATTGAATTCTAAGGAAATTATTTGTTAAACTACATGTTCAAAATCAAATTTAATAAAAAATAGGTAATGTATGTCCTTATTACACATTCCATAACATTTTCCTTTGGGTTCATAAATGGAACTAATAGAGGCAATCACCTTCTTGTACCCACCTCCCAATTCCTTTCTTACCATTCATCGAGTTCCTAATATGTCCCATTCACCGTGTAACACTCCGGAGACAGAGATGTATTCATCTAATATCCTATCCTCCCCTACAATTCTTTCAGACTCTCACTATGTTCATAAAACCATTTCCAAAAACCTCCCATTTTGCTGTTTTATTGAGATTTCCAATAGTTGTTACAGAATTATTTCTGGTGGTCATGTTCTTTTAAAGTGCAAAGAAATCAATTTTTGAATTGTGATTAAGCATACATCTTTGTGTTTAGTACTATAGTAATATAAAGCTTAAATAGAAGCAATTTTTATAATATTCAGACATTTACCCTGCAATGTAAAATATTGCAAACATTTTTCATTTGAACAGTATTATAGTGTTTGTAAACATTTTATTGATGTGTTTAGTGCTTTATTCAACAGTATAGTCACTTAGTTCTCATCATAACTCTTTTAGGTAATAATAACACATTGGTTATGGTGGGTGAGGCACATTCTAAATGTTTTGCATGTATTTATCCACTTAGTTCTCACTAAATACATAAGAGAACTTTACCACCTTTTGTAGTACAATGAGGAAAAGAGAAGGTAAATAGCTTTCTGAAGGAAAACAGAGTTTGAACATAAACAAATGCCTTAGCTCCACTCCCAGAGATTCTGATGCAATTTGTCTGGGGTGGGCTTAGGCATCAGTATCACTTTTAAAAATAACTACTTAAAAAAAACGGAGTGAGTTTAACATGCAGTTAAAGGTTGAAAACGACATGAATAGAATCTATGTTCCCAACTGCGCAGTGGTTTATAATAAGAATGATTGTATTTCTGACTAATGTAGGAAATAATTTTATTTAGGGCCACCTAGATCTGTCTGCAAATGTATGAAATCTAACATCTACTGTATTAAGGTGTCAGTCGAATTACAGAGGGCAGCTTTTATAATCCCAGCAGTGGGAAGGTGAATAACTGTGAAAAGGGAGTGCATGACTCCTGTTGGCAGTGTGAATCTTAGATTTACCTGCTTCCTGTCTTATAGCAACCCAATAAAACACAAATTGATGAGCTAAAATTAATCCGTTCGAGCACAGATTCCTGTCTGGGACTATAAAGACAGAAGGTTCCCACATCTTTTGTCCTGTGGTGTGTGGTCAAGGGTATCATGGTAGACTGGGTTGGGGTAAAATCAGATCAAGTAGGTAGGTGGAATGCTGAAGGTTGGAGTGCCAAAGTCAGATTGTGTTGCAGCAGTGTCCCAGAGATCATGCACAGAGGTAGATACCAGTAGAGAAAACCAAGAGGACAAATGGACAATTCAGATCATGGACTCAGGTACAGGATAGCCAAGATTTCAAGGGACAAAAGTGATTCTTATATTCCTATTTGAAGGATGGTAGCTAGTTCTCAAAAACTTTCCTTCTTACACTCAAGGCAATGTTTTAATTTAAAATTCTTACACTCAAGGCAATGTTTTTCTTTCTATTTATGACAAAGTAAGGAAGCATTTCTAAATTATTTATCACTGCTGAATAACTGGACAAATCAATGTACCAGAGACCAACACAAGGTTAAACAATATTTTCAGATTTAATTGTTGGACTGTACAGGTGAACTACTTACTACATACTAGATCAACTGAACTATGGGTGTCCGCAGTAAAGGGGTCACTATCACCTGGATATGCATTTCATTTTAAATATTAAAATTATTATATAGTCATCATAAAAATTCAATATGTTGTCTGCATCAGAAGTATATTTTTTGGCATGTCTAAGAAGGTGCAGATGCTTTATAGAATCACATAAATATTCACTACAATCTTCTTTCATGCTCATATACCTTTAGTGGGTCTATCTCTAATCATTTTTTATTTTGAATCGAGCTCTTATAGTATATAATATATATATAATTATATTCAAGTTTCTACTTTTAAACTTCCTACAAACTATATATAGGAGAAGAATACATATTCTCTCTATTTTTGGTAAATAAGAATTAAAGAATTAAAGCACAAAAATATCAGCTGTTAGCATATAACATTTAAGCATGAATATATAACTTTTTAAATACTATCTATAATATACTTAAAGATATTTTAATGAAATATTTGACATATTTTATATCTAGCATTAGTAACCATACTAAGCAATTTTTATTTCTTGTTAAACCTTGACTTTTACATTGAAATCATGGAGATGATTCACCAGAAATAAGATTTCTCCAATATTATTTGCAAAAAATTTAAAAAAGGGGTTACCTAAAACAGTGCCATAAAAATCAACTTAGCTATTCATTTTAACTTAAATAACATTACGCTATAACATAATGTAAGTTTCAGGTGAGCATCCTTGAAAATTAACATGCGCATATTCTACATTAAGTTCACCACTTAAAGTTCAGTTCTACCCTTCACCATATCATCATCTCCTTTGTCCTCACCCTTCCTTTTTGGTAAACACTAATTGGTCTCAGGTTTGCTTTTGCTTTATTTAATTCATACACTATTTTCTGCATATACCACATTTTCTTTATACACTTATCCACTGATGGGCACATAGGTTGTTTTTATTTCTAATGTAAATAATACTGCAGTAAACATGGGTGTGCCTGGATACTTTTGAATTAGTGTTTTTATATTTTACTTCTTTGAAAATTCCTGTAAATGGAATAACTGTATCCTACAGAATTTCTATTTGTAATTTTTTGAGGAATCTCTATATTGTTTTCTATAATGGCTGCACAAATTTATACTCCTATCAACAATGTATAAGTGTTCCCTCACTTCACATCCCTACCAAACCTGTTGCTTTTTGAGTTTGGGACAATGCCTATTCTCATAGGTATGAAGTAACATCTCATTGTTGTTTTGCTTTTCACTTCCTTAATAAGAAGAAATGACAAATATCTCACATACCTATTGACCATCAATAGGTCTTCTGTGGGCAATTGTCTATTCAGATCCTCTGCCATTTCTTAATCAAGTTGTTTTTTCATTGTTTAGTTTTAGGAATTCTTTGTATATTTTAGATATTGCCCTTTGTCAGATGGATGATGTGTAAATATCTCTTATTTAGCAGTACTTTTTTTTAGAATACAACAGGCTTAATTCTTTTCACAGGTGCAATTTCAACTCAGATGATAAGAATGTGACTTATGTATCAATATAATGATTTAAATTTCTGAATATGCTGTTGAATATTAAAACATCACATTTTGATATCGTCACTTTCTGATCACCTTCTTACTGAATATTTTCCCAGCATTCACATGGTGGAAATTCACTGAACGATAGTATGAAACAAAGCATAATTGAGCAAGTGCCCTGGACAGTGCTTTGTTATGAAAAGACTGGAACTTTTTGCTCCTGTGCTGCCATTGTCAGTCATTCCCTTGTATGGAAAGTAGAAAACATGTGCTTAATTTCATGTTTCTTTCAACTCCACCATTCTACATGACTATGTTTATAAAAGAATGTATTTTTGGTTGTGGTGTTTAGAAATTTATATAGGTACTAGTATCAATCATTTTTTTTGTAGAGAGAAGATCTTGGCCCATGTTTTACGTAAACATTTTGAAATAACATTAAATGTTTTATTTCTTTAGTTCTTACTTCCCATGACATTTTGTCATTCTGATAATATTTAAACTGTTGGCTATTAATATTGTTGATTGCTGTTGAGTGTTGACCTTGTCCCAGCAACTTTGTTTAACATTTTACTTACTTTATTTAATTTAATGAAATAAATTCATTTACTTTATTTCATTTAATGAGATAAATACTGATACCTATTTTATGAATGAAGACATAAAGGCATTGGGTATATTTTCACTAACTTGGTTGGTAGCCAGTTTTGTAGATGTAATTCAACCCATTTATATAATTCTTATTTTCTGATACATACAACTCTATATTATGTCCAAAGAGTAAATGAGTTGCCATCTGTGATCCCTCAAAAACCTGGGAGCATGACCAAGACGTAAGGATCCTTTTATTCCTGGTGTCCCATGTATACTCCTGGATGTAGCTAAAAAGGCAAGAGACTCATGTCAAGTTTGGTCTTTCACCAGTTTTCTTTCTCATCTCCACTGAAGTAGCACCAAACTGACTTTATCTTCTCCTGACTCAAAGCTCCTAACCTTTTCCCTTCTCAGATTACCACCATCTGCTCTGGATGTCTTGCCAGCATAGTCCTGGGGCAGTGCATAAGATATCTCAGAGATGTGCTTTCTGCTGTCTGCATGCACTACCACTTTAGATTTACATACAAAATCTCAAGGCTAAGGCAACCCCCTAGCAACTGCAAACCCATGTTATTGCATAATTGCTGGATCCTCACAACTGCTGAAATTTCTTACCATCTTTGCAACAAATTTGCCCTCTGACTAGGACCCATCCAGAACCCTTTCCTCTTCAGGATACTTGGCTGCTTTGCTGAGATACTTAAGATTTTATTCTTCTTTCTTTCTTTCTGCTTATCTCTGGCACTTTACTTTCTGGTTGGTCCTTCTTGCCTATGCTTTAGGAGAAAGCATTATGTGACAGGATGAAGCTCTTCATCTGTGATTAAGAACCCATTCCTTTCCACCATTGTTGCCATTTTTCTTTTTCAGTTATACTCTCATCTGTATCTTCCATCTCTCTTTCTCCTTCCCTTCTTTTCCTGTGTATAAGTGTAGCCCTGCTCTTGCTTAAATAATTTCTAAGATCACTCTATTCTTCCACTTCCCTCTATCTCTCAGTATTTCTACTTTTCTTTAATTTTCAAGAAGATAAATCATAACAAAGTAGTTTATTTTAGTCATTTGTTTGACACAACAAATCAAATATAGACAATGCTAATTCCTAGATATCACCATTATGCTTATTTATAAATTTAGTATTTTAGATATTTTATTTGTTCTTAAAAAATAAGAGGTATTAATAATAATAGAAGAAGGTACTTGTGTACTCTATGTGTGAGGGTCTGTGAGAAATGTGAGTGAAAGCCACTTAGGTCAGGCCCCATAGAGCAAGCAGTCTTCATGATGAAAATGCAAACAGAGAAGCAACAGGCAAAGCAGATCTGCTCTAAAGTGATATTTTAGACAGTGTATTCTGTTTCATGGAAACATCCAGATAATTAGGTTTTTGAAGGATCAAGTCAGGTTCATTTGGAAAATGTCGAAACAAAATTATTTCATTTTTACAGCTAAAGAAATCTTAAGAAAGTTTAGACCAACCTCTGTTCCCCATTTCCCTCAGGTTACAGATGAGAGAAAAGTGAGTCATGGAGTTGAGACTTAAGGTCACACAATAGTAGCTGACAGTTCCAGAACTGGAAGTATCATTTAGTATAGTGTTCTTTCTACTGTATTGGGATCAGACATCTCTTCAAAATTTCTTTTTAGTGGTTAGCATAATTATCATGCAATGAAATGAGAAAAGTCAACTTCTGCATGTATAGCAAACACTGATTTTATGCCAGAGTTTAGTTAGGTAAAGTAGGAAATGCCAGAGAAGCATAACAAAGCGTTTCTACTTCAAAGGAATACCTTGTACCCCATTGAAGCCATCGATAGTTATTTGTTGCATAAATATATTTCCAAAAATGAAGCTACTGAAGAGCAAGTTATAAACTATAAAGAACAGACTAAAAATGCACGAGTACTCAAAGTATTTAATAGAAATATGGGATGGAATTGGAGGAAGAAAATATCATGATCTACCTGGTTCTTCACTTGGTTCTTACGTGATGAAAAATTTTAATTTTTCATCAGTTAAGACTACTTGAGTATAGCTTGAGGCTTCAAAAGGGCAAAATGGAGGGTGAACAGAAGGGTTTGGAGGGGGTCCAATGTACTATGGAAGAGGATTATGGGTGCTTTGGTGGTGAATGTGGTGTGGTAGCATAAAACTAAAGAAGTGCAAATCTATGACTATGAATCAGATGCTACTGTAAATCAATGTTACTGCAATAAGAATAATAGCAACAAGAAAAAAAAAAGATTTAATTAATTAAAAGGTTGTATGAGCATATCTATAGGTTTTGGATAACAATCCCCCCATCATTATAATAATGGTAACATGTCTTTATTTTATTTTACCATATATATGAGATAGAGAAAGAAAAATTAACAAACCACATCCAAGAGACCACTGTTCACATTTTGTTTTATTTTTTTTCCAGTTTATATATGCAATTGTTTCATTAATTTCCATTTCTTTGCAATTTGTATTTTTTTTGTTGAAATGCCTATGTATTTCTTTTGTCCATCTTTCTGTTTTAAAGACTTTCTTTTGATCAGTTTTAGATTTGCAGCATAATTGAAAGTATTGACTTTTCCAGCATACCTCTGCACTCACACAAATGTCATCTCCTCCATACCCAACATTACTTAGCAGGTGGTACATTATTATCAAGGCTGGACAGACATGGACCCACTATAATTGTCCAAAGTTCAGCCTTTACATTAGCTTTCCCTTTTGGTGTGTATACTGTTGATTTGAGCAAATGTATAATGATGACCACTTTTATTCATTCTTATTTAACTTCAGCACACTGAAGATAAATCTGCAAATTTCTTCCCAGTGGTGGCTGTCCTCTAGCCTCCTTTAATTAACCCACCTGAAAGACATTTCCCAAAAAGATGAAGGTGTTTGCCCCACAGTGTTCCTTGCAAAATAATGAGCTCACACGATACATATCACAAAACCCTGTTTTTTAACCTTCCTTTCTGTTGATCTGCTGTCACATTACAGTCATTCCTTCACAGTGTATTTAAAAACTTCTAGGGTCTAATAAAGTCAGCTCTTAACTGAGTACTTGCTAAGCCCCAATCTCTGACTGAGTGAATCTCTGTCTCTGTTTCAATTTCTCTTATCTATTTCTTTCTCTTGTCTCCAAGGCTTCGGACACAGAAATCCAGAGGTATTTCTGCTCCCTTAAAAATCTTCTATGTTCTGCCCATCCTTCCACACATTTTCCTGTCTCCCTTCTGCAACCACTGATAATTTTACTACTACCACAGTTTTGCCTTTTCCGGATTGTCACATTAGTGGCATCATAAGTATGTGACTTTTTAAAGATTGGCTTCTTTCACTTATCAGTCTGTATTTAAGGTCTCTCCTTGTCCTTTCATGGCTTGATAGCTATCAAACCAAGTGCTAGCTTTTTCCTTAGTACTGAATAATACTCTGTTACCCTCTAAACTATTTTCATGGGACTAGTTTACTCCCTCCAACAATGTATGAGTTCCTTTTTCTCCAGCTCTTGGCAACACTTAATATTTTCTGGCCTGTTGATAATGGCGATTTTCACATGTGTGAGATGGTATCTCATGTGGTTTTGATTTACATTTCATTAATAATAAGTGATGAGTATATTTTTTTTCATGTGCCTGTTGGCTATCTTTTAAAAAGATACATAAAGGATAAAAGGGATCATAGAGTGCACAACGTTTTATAACTTGCTTTAAATCAAATATATTTTGAGCTTCCTTCCTGTGAATATGTATTTTCACAATATCAATTTCAATGACTGTTTATTACACTGGTAGGCATTTTAGATTTTGTTGGATTTTGTTATCTTTGCTGGTAAAATAGGGTTTCAAATTATCTCATCGTAGTTAAAACAATGGGCGCATACTTTGGAAGGGAGTCAGTAAATATTAGTTACATTTATTATTCATTATGCTCTCAAGCAGTGATCTGTGAATCTGGGTTGTAAACAAGTTTTATTCATTTTAAATTAAAAAATTTAAGTACATATTATATACATATGCAACTAGACATAAGTGATTTCTATTGATACCATACTTGCTATTTTTAGAGCTAAGTCTATTGTTTTTAATACAATTTTGTTTGCCTACTCATACCACTTTCCAGTATATTCATATCATCAAATACATATTCTATTCATCCCATACATAATTAACAAGTTGCTATGTATTTCTTCAAATATACCCATAGTCACAGTCAAACACACACATTTGTAGGTAAATCGATTTGATCATATACCTATGTATATTAGCTAGAGTTGTGATTGTTTTGTAAATATTATACTATCACACTTACTTCTTTGTGTCTTGTTTTTCTCTCACAATTTTATCTCATAAACAATCACCAGTCAACCTTCACAGCTTCATTGCTTTCTTCTGAGTGCTTGCATGTTATCCTGAGTATGAATGCTCCATCACTTTCAATTATTTTCTTAATGACATTCACATGGTTTCCTTTCTTCCATTCCTCAAATTCTAACTGCTGCGATTAGCAACCTTATACATATTTTCTTAGGTTCAGGATGTGTTACTTCTATAGGATAGGATTGTAGAACTTAAATTGCTACTTAGGAAAATATACATACTTTTACTTTTAAAGTGTCAGATTACCAGCATTATATAGTTATAACTTTCCTCTATCCTTGACTGTTATAGGTTGCTTTAAAATTCTTTCCTTGGTGTGATGGATAAAAAGTAGTACCTTTCCTAGCATAGTCTTGACTATTAGTACATTTGAACATCTTTTCATGATCATGTGGAATTTCTCTAGCTCCAAAAAAATATAGCTAGGCATGGTGGCACGCACCTGTAATCCCAGTTACCTGGGAACCTGAGGCTGGGGGATTGCTTGAGTCTGTGGTACCCGGGGCAATGTGAGCCTGCAGTTCCACAGGCAAAAATAGCAAGACCTAGTCTCAAACAAACAAACAAAAAAAAACAAAGAAAAGAAAACTCTCCTTTGTGTCATTTCTTCAGCTTTTAATTGGTTTGTTGGTCTTTTTTTTTTTTTTTTTTTTTTTGGCATTTTGTGAGAACCTTTTCCAAAACATGGCTACTTACCCTTTGTCATTTATGTTGCAAATATTTTTCCAAATTTATATTTGTTGTTCAACATAATACCTTTTGTGGTGCATATTCTTAAATTTCCACATTAATCAATGTTTACTTTAGTTTCAGCTGCAGCTAGAAATTCAGCTGTAATCCAGTTGTGGAGGTACCATCTAACATAATATTTTACAAAAGATTGAAATAATGGCAGAGGTAATAAAACCCCTCCTTTCAGGAAAATTTGACAAGTATTGACAATAATCATGCTAAATCAGGAAACAATTACCATAACAACAGAGAATGTCCTATATTTTCATAGTATGTTATATTTGGAGATCTTAAATATTATTTTTAGATAAATCATTTATTTCACAGGAAAGAAAACTATAGTAGATGAGATTGCATTGTTTCACTTTCAAGCAGAGAAAAGTGTGATATAGATCTAATCCATTCTGGATTATTAACAGAGATGTAAACTGACACAATTCAGGTGAGGATTTGGGAACTGACTTCAAATACTCTATTGAGACTTTTCTAAATAAAGCCACAAGTCTTAGCAGCTCAGTAAACAAGTTGATTCAGAAAACTCAGTCTCCAAGGGAGCTTAGCTCATTCTATTCTATCATGTGAAACACAGAAAACATCTATGTCTTAATCCATTTTTAGAGCAATTTATATTGTGACCCGTGCTTACACATTATGGAATGAGAAATATTAATTTTGTAAAAAGGTTAAAAATATTGTCTTATTTTCATGGTCTCAGACTAAAAAATTACACACACAATTTTAAAAACTCTCTCCCAAACTGCATATAATTTAATAGCAAACAATTTTTGTTATTGATATTTTAATTTTAATCTTTTAAAAAATTATCTATTTTATATTTTAATACGTTAAGGAACAAAAACACATATATACATATAAAGTCTATTATTTCAAAGTTTTAATAAAAATTAAGAGTCATAAAAATGAGAACTGTTCATATCTGAAAGCTCCAAGACCCTCAGATATTTGATTCAAGTTCAATTATAATAAAACTATTTAAAAATTGAAAGATTGGAAGGGAGGTTTATATATTTTAAATGAAAACATCGTTTACTTAATCTAAAGGTTTTCCAAAAAGAACAATAGGCAAATATAGCAGCTAATTAAATCATTCCAAATATTCTTTAAAAGGTACTTTAACTCCTTTTGGCTACTAAAGTGACAATATTGAAAGAGTTACTAAAATTTTTTAAATCTATTACAAATTTGTTATGCAAATAAGTGAAGTGGATTTACACAATAATGATTTGAATTTGTAAATAAGGCATGTAAGGCTCTAGCATGTGCTGGTGATGACTGCTTTTATCCTAGTTAGTGTTTCCCCTGAGTATTTTTATATAGGAATCTTATATTTTGCCCTTTCCCAAGAGATCTGAAAATTTAGTTATGAGAACAAAGTGTTATTCAAAATAGCCTTTTCCAATTTGGACGCAATGTTATTTGAATAACAAGAGTTTAGAAAGGTCATTCAATAAATTTATTTTTTGCTATCAACTGACTTAAAAAGAGTTCTTGACTGGAAAAAAGAGTCCTTGACTACCTTATCAGTAACTTCTATAGTCCTCAAACTGAATGTAACAGACTATTGCTGCTAGTAGTATAAACAGTCAAAGTTAGTAAAAGCATTTCAGATAGTTTTAGTCTCATACGATAAACAAGTCAAATTTATTTTTAGTTATTGATTAAAAATGTTTAGTGTATGGTTACTGTATGGTAAAATTTAGAAATAATATACTCAAGTTGAAAATAAAGATTTCTTTTTAGTCAAACTAAATAGAAATGTAATTGTTTCTTAATGTATTGCAATGATGTCCAAACCAACAGAATAAATTAACATGAATGAAAATATATGAGTTTTATAGCCGAACTCAAACCCCTGACAAACAGAATGAAATAGAAACTTGATGCAGAACTATTTAGCTTGGTGTCTTTTACAGAGTTTTAATGTATCACTGTATTGGAAATGTCAGATTTTTGCTAAAAATGACATCTGCAGGGTCCAACCAAGATATGTTAAATGAAATCTCAAGCTAAAGCTTTGGAAAGTACTCCAGGTAGACTTGGTTACTCCTTCAAACATCAGATTTGACAAAGCAGTTATCTAGTTACTGTCACCAACTTTTTGACCTGAATCACCCTATAAGAATTTAAACAAAAGAAATGTGAAATACAGAATGGAGCTAGTTTAAATGTTAGGCATTTGTAAATATCTGACTAATTAAAATTTTCCTTAATGTTTTTATAAATGCACAACTTAGAATATTATCTTGAAGTGACTATAAGATTTGCCAAAGAATTATAAAAAATCTTTTTAAATAAAAATTCAGCTCATGAACACTTTTTCTATTGTGTTAATGTTAATTGTAGAGTAACATTTTTTCATAATATAACATTTTCTCAATCTTTCTGATTGGAAGGGGATTAATGCATTAAAAACAGACATCGGGATGCTGAAATTATAGTAAATTACTTTGCATTTAAGTACTGTTTCTTAGAACAGAAAAAAAAAGGAAAATAGCTTAGTGCAAATACATGGGTCTTAATTTACTGCTAGAACAGATATACATCCCTTTCTTATTGTTCAAAGTTGAAATTTTTACAAATGAGGCATATTATTATTGGACATGAAACATCTAGGTGTAAGAGCATCCATTATACCATGTTTATCTTTGAGAAGTCTCATGTTATTGCTACTCATTCAAACCTTTTCAATACAAGTTCAATCAAGCGACACAAAAGATTATTCTATTTTACCTTGAAATGATACTCTTTAATGGATTCTTTACTCTTAGGTTGATCTGTGCTTCAACCTTGAGTAATTAACAAAACCTCTGCTTTAATTGCTAATCCTTCCCTTAATGCAGCCTATGACATTTTTAATTAATTACTTCAGCAACCTCATTTCCATTCATATTAAGGTCTTACATTCTCTTCATCATTTCCTTATTTATTAATTATTTTTGTTGCATGTGTCCATAAACCTAATCTCTGCAGTAGTGCAAAAACATATAAGGTCAAAAGTGTGCTCTAAAAGTATCCTGTAGAAGATAAGTAGACCTATTTTTTAAATTGATTACTTTTTAAAAAATTTTCTGACATCATTGTTCAATTTTGTACAGTATTTGATTTCTCCTCTTGGGTGTAGTCCCTTAAATCTCCCACCATCACATCACCTGTGACCATCACCATAGCATCTTGTGCTTTTCCCTCACCTTACACATACTCCCTTTTTTTAAGTGTCACAGTTAAACTAGAGACAATGGGTGTGAGGACCGCTGCGAAGAATACACAATGTGGAAATGAACACGATGCCATCTACCAAAGACTGGACTCTTTTGGTGCCAATTTCTAGCTTTTGAAATGAGTTTAACAGCTGATACTTAAAATGGCATGTTTAACTAATTTGTTTGCATACTTCAGATTAATCAAATAATTGCTAGAGTTGAACATCATTTTATATGTATAAACATAGTGTTGATGGATAAATCATAATTTTACTCATCACTGCTATTTCCAATTAAGGACATTTCCAATTTTAAATAATTTAATTTTTCTTATCCATCAGCATTTCACTTTCATATATTAGGCTCTCTATGATATCTTGGTTACAAGAATTGAGGCAATTTACATGATATAACAGAGGCATCTCCATGCAAGTGGGTGGCACAGTGTTCCCCAAACCTATTTACATGCAGTCACTTGGACTGGCCACTGGGAGTTACAGGCGGAGCTGAGCAGCCAGGTGAGGCTGTGTAACATGGAAGGCAGATGGACTCTGAAAAGCCAGTGAAAGTAAGATCTCACTTGCTTTCAGGTTTTGGATTTGCACCAGGATCTTGGGGGACATGAAAGGGGATATGTAGAGGAGAAACATGCAGTGACACTTGGGAATGACTATGGGTGAGAGACACGTGGAGAGACTTACAATAGCAGCTGTTACCTTGATTCATTGACTTTGAATTTGCTCTTTTGTCCCAAACCTGTCTGGTTCCTTCTGCCCCTTTCCTACAATTCCTCCCAGAAGGTGCCATAGACTTCTGGCAAACGTTAGGCTTCAGTGGCCCCACTTCTGGTGAATGCTGTTTAGCTGGGCATTTATGCAGGAGGGGATGGGTAATTTTGGGTCTTTTATTGGGATATTGTCCTTTCTTCTCTTTTCTCTCCATGTAACCTATTTTATCAAAGTTCTTTCTCAAAAGAGTATGCTTTGTCTTTGTGGCTACACGAGGCAGGATCCCTTCAGAGAATACAAGGGGAACCCCCTCAATTGCATACTAACAATAACTTTGCTTTTTTCTTTTCTCCTTTCCATTTTTTTAGACTGAGAGAGAGAGAGAGAGAGAGAGAGAGAGAGAGAAGACAAAAGTCAGAAACTAGCAGTGAAGAGCTACTGGACAAAATGACTCAAAGAGTCAGTGTGGGAATGATTTTTTTTCTAATTGAGTTAATAATGGTTTACAACACTGAATCTGATTTAGAAGTATAGGGTCATACCTTTCAGGTATTTTTACTGTACCATACCAAACACCAAGTTACCCGCAGGCCTCCACTATAATCTGCTGGGCCCCCTCCTCACTTTGCCTCTGGTAGTCTCAGTTCTATGTCAGATTTCTAAGGTTCATTACTGACTTGGTTTTGAAACAGGGCAGCCACGAAGGGACTTTTTAACTTAACTTGAAACACATATGGGCCTGCTTCTCTCTCTACAACCAGGCTCCAAACAGTTACATTAGAAATTGCCTTTACCTTTAACCTTGACACACCTATGCCTGCTTCTCTCTTCAAAACAGGCTACATGCTCTTCTTTAGCATACACTGTACCTGCCTACTATTGATATGCAAACATCAGCTACCAGCTTCTCTCTGCTTTCTTTCCCTCTTTCAGACCTAAAAAGAAAAACTTAGAAACACAGTTTAAACTCTACACTCGTGGGTTCTTTCCACCATCCCCAGCCTTCTCACCCAAAATACCAAACCAATGCAAGACTATCAGTGCAGACTAATTTATTTCTAACAAAGTGATGTTCTAATTACTACAAAAGAAACATGTAAGACTCAGATTACTTTAACATTGTCCAAAATCTTTCTTTCTCAGCATTGTCCAAATCCTTTCCCAGATTGCCCCCAAATCCTCAGTCTCTCAGTCCTGATCATCTGACCAATGTCCAGTCAGAGTTCATCTGCAGACGCTTGAAGACATGTTCCTTTGGCTGCTCCTTTGGCTGCTCATCTTCCAAGCTGCATTCTCCTTGTCTTCCAGGTAGCAGGAACTCCATGTGCCAAATCAGCAAAGTTCACTTTCTTTTCAGGCCTAACTTTTGCACGGCCTCTTTTACACACAAGTCAAACTCAGCAAAACAAACTCCAACACGGAGTTCAAATCTGCAAACTCCTTAACCACTTTTAGCACACATGTGGCTAGTCCAGGTAAGCCAAAGGTTGCAGGCCACCAGTGGCCTTTGGCCAAGTCCACATGGCTCACATCTTTACTCTGCAAGATGGCCGATTCCCATCTCTCCTCCATTGAATCTCTCTCTCTATCCAATCTCCATATTGGAAATTCGAATCCTGATCCTCTCTCTCTGTTTCCACACCCTTTATATACTCTGATTTCCTGCCTTTCAGGAAACGTATGTCACCTTCCTCCTGCGTCTCCCTAAGGGAAATTCCAACTAAGGTCATTCTCACATTTTAGCATACCTGTCCTTGAAATCTGTAATCTTGAACAGGAGACAATGGGGGGGGGGGTGCACACCCTATAAGTTTTACTTGATCTTTTGCATTGTTTCTCTATATTTTACATGTAAATTATACTATATAGTGTTTGTCTTTCTCTTTCTGACTTATTTTGTTTGGCTCACTACTGACTACATGTGTCTATGTAGACTTCAATCAATTAAAAGTAAATAAAATAGAAATCTAGTTTCTCTGTGACAAGTCATAATTCAAGTGCTTGACAGCCACACATGATGGCAGTTATTGTTTGGGTAGTGTAATATATGGAAAATTTTCATCATGGCGGCAAGTTGATCTAAAAAATTCTTCAAAACCTACCTGTTCCCTACTATTGGGATCTCACCCTTTGATTTCTTTTATTTTCTTCATTCAATTCTAGCAACAACAGACCTCTTGTTCTTAGACATTTCTTGTTCTTAGACAGATTGTCCCCAGGGGCCCTTGAATTGCTATTCCATCCACCAAAGGCACTGTTACTCCTGCTACTCACATATCAGTTTAGGGCTCTTCTAAGCCCTCAGGGAGGGCTAATCTAAATATTATCCATGTCATTCTTTATTGCCTCAATTTTTTAAAATACCTATCACTGCATTATACAGTTTAGTCTCTTTTTTGGTTTTTTAATAGAATGTATTTCTTTGAGAGTAGGGTCTTTTTAAATTTAACTTGGAATACCCCATCTATAATAAGTGCTCAATTAATGCTCCTTTACTCCAGTGGTTTTCAACAAGGGGTGAATTTGCCCCCTCAGGAACACTTGTCTCTGTTTCTAGAGACAGTTTTTGATTGATGGAACTGAGAGAGTACTACTGGCATCTAGTGGGTGGACACCAGGGATGCTGCTAAGTGTCCTACGAGACACAGGTCAACCCCCAAAACATAGGATTATCTGGCTAAAATATTAATAGTAGAAAAGCTGAAAAAATAGTTTATTGTCTACATGTTCTGACAGCTGAGAAAATATAACAAATTAGTCTTAAAAGGCAAAATTGCATTATAGGAATGGTTTATCCAATGACTCATCAATAAATACCTTTTCAACTTTACTCAAGCTGCCTAAAACTGCTATTTTCAGCTAATTATTGTCTCATGTAGTCTAAGTCTTAAGTAGATTTCATTTAAAATGTTAGTAATATCCTTTCTTTTCATATTGACCATATTTCATTGCCCCAATTTACTTTCTCATGCACATTTTGTGGCACTGTTAATTTTGTGATTCATTATAATATTTTAAAAGTTTCTTTTTTAATCATACTTCTTCATAATGGAAGCAGTATGGACTACAAAATGGACTAAACAATAAAAGAGATTTGCAAAGGATGGTGAAGGGAGTGCTGGTGACAAGAATACGTGTTATAAAGAGGGTCCTCACAGACATATGTGACGTTGGGTAGGATATTAGATGTGCCCTTAAACGAGACGCAAATTGATGGCACCCCACACAGGGCCAGACACTAGAAACAGCTGCCCACATGCACATCTCCCTTCTCTTCCAACCACAATTTGTGAATTACATGAAACTAATTCACGTTGATGATCTTCACCTAAAACAAGGTTACTTGTCAATTGCAGTGTATTATTGAAACTCAAATCAAGATGATTCTAAAAATTCCCTGTGATCTGGAACTTCAAAAGCAACACTGGGTTAGGAGCACCTTCATATCTTTTTGTTGCTCAGAGGAAAGCTTGTGAGCATTAATGGCGATATAGCAATTCAGAGCAGGTGGCTTCATTATCTTAAAATGTGTCAAATTACACTAATTACCAAAAAGGGCAATGTAAGCTATATTGTAAGGAAACAGTAACATCCATTTCTGAAAAGATGGTGGGGGTGGGGAAAACCTCGGCCTTACCGTTACTAAGATACTTAATCACTCACAAGATGCCAAGCATTTGATAATGTGACCTTCTTCTCCCATCTTTCACTTTTAGACAAAAGTATAAAGAGTGTTGTTTGGTAGGTCTTTGTGATAATTTGCTTAAGTGACTTTAAAGAAAATAGCTATCTGATTTTGAATGCAAATGAGATATGGTTTGCTTGTGCTGTCTTTTATTTCTCGTTACTGAACTATAAGGTTCAGTTAGCAAGGGATCCCTCATTCCTGCTTTCATCCCTTCCTTTCTGACCTTCTGCTTTCATCCTTTCAAAGAAATGACAACAGATCACATTTAAAGGGCTATTTTTTCAACTCTTAAAGACTGAAAAGAGTAAGAACTTTTAAGGCCAAAGGGAACCAGGTGCTGAACTTTGGAGGCAAGGAGAATGATGACCATAGCTTCTCTGCACTGTCTGAGAAAAAAACCATAAAATTCAATCTTTAACTTGGCAGCTGATACCCTTTATAGGAAGAAAACAATCTTGGTCCCTTAATTTTATATTCTCCTGTTACCATCTCATGGCAATTTGTCTAGTGGAAAGGAATCATGGAGCCTAAAATAACTTAATCCTTAAATGGCTTTCTATCACCTTCATGGTAATCCTGTTTGCCACAGATTTGGTAAATAGCCCCTCACAGAGAAGTAATGAAATCTGTAATTACACTTTTAAAAACTACTCTGAATGACCAAAGAAGAAAAAGTTTCCCAATTTATTTGTAAATGTTATGATAAAGGGCAAATACTTTACCTTTCTATATTATAAGGCAAGCTTCTATCAACCACAAACCACTTAGGGTTTCCTGAACACTAGCATGAAACCATAGCCCATTAAGTAGATTGTTCTTGCATAATCTCTTTGAAAAAGAAGCAAATGATCCCCTCCCCCATCTCTATTACAGCAAATGGACAATAGAAATTTCATTAAAAAAGAAAGCAGTGTCATGAGTAGGCTTTGTCTTGGAGTCAGTGCAATTTAAGACAAATATCTTTAGAAGAATTATCTAGTTACACTACTCAGCAAGGAGAATTGATACATAAAATGGTGATCCTAGTTTAAGTACTACAAAAAAGAGGTTGAATTTTGTTTAATTTTATGTTCAACATACTTTACTTAATAATGCAAGAACATAAAGTAACAGGCAAGATTCTAATAACGAGCAGGAAATAAAAAGGTAGTGATACCTTTTTTTGTTATGGAATATATATTATATGGACTATATATTAGGCAAGAGAATATTAAGTACCAGGACATGGAATATATAGCATGCATGGGAATAATAAATAAATGATAAGTCATTTCCTAATGTTTTTATTTTAGTAAATATTTTCTGACTATTCTGTGGATGCAGAGTTAATTTTTAAAGATACCTCATTGAATCACACTAAAAAATCAAGTATTCATCCCAGGAAGCTAAAAAGAATACAGTTTTATTCACTATTATGTTACAAAAGGAATTTCTTATTCAAATTACTCAGCCACTTTCAGGAAGAAACCATACATGATTCTCAAATGAGCATTCTTCAGTTTTCATAGCAGTATTTTTTTCTAGATTGTTTTCATTTTAGGAAAAATGAATATTTTCATTCCCTTAAGTAAATTAGTATTTATTTTTGTATAATTAAACATTCATGAGTAGTGTTCATAAAACCTAACTATAAATGATAGATTTTTTTCTTTTAAATGTGGTCTTATTACCTCCCTATAAGTTACTTCCATCACATTCAGTTTCATGTGAAACAAAACAAAACAAAACAAATAAGTCAAAGTAAAAAATCAGTGGGTTAAAGTAGTGGATTAAGAGTTTTGCTATTTTAACAAAGAAGTTGCCAGAGCAATGTATTGTCCATGGTGCATTTAGTAATGTGCAAGCATTACTTGCAACTCACAGGGGCCTAAGTCTCATGTGTGTGCATATGTGTTTGAAATTCTCAGTATTTCAATTTTTCTTCATTCCAGATATATTTTCAGTAACTCTAAATGATGGCAAAGACTTTTTTTGCATACTAATATACAAATTTAGTTTTACTATTTAAAATTTTTTCTTTATTAAAAATTATTTAAATATATGTCCTAATCTTTATCATTTTAATATTTATTCTCCATAATATTGGAATACTGGAGACCAAGGGCTTCACTGTGTTGCCTCTACCTGATGTTTTCAACCAAGGTTTGGAGTTATAAGGCATTTTCTCAAAACTTCATTTTCAGAAAGAATTAAGTTCAGCAATGTACATGGCATGCTCGGTAGAATGTCTGGTATACAGCAAATATTTGGCTATTATGATTATTATTCATACAACAGGAATAAAATATAATTAGTGGTTTTCATACTATCCTGAGGCTATTCATTTCAACTTACAGGAGAAATAGTCCAGGAAAAAAATACTAAAAAATTAATAATTACTATGCTTTACATGGCTTTGTATTGCTTTGTACCTTTATTATTCAAATTTTCTGCAATAAATTTGCCTGACTTTGATGCTCAGAAAAAATACCGAAAACTTTATTTTATAATTGCTTTTAAGTTTTGTTGAACTTCTTTAGCATATCTGTTTATTATATCCATCGTGAACTGTGCCAGAACTGCCAATGTGGGCTGATGGCATTGATAAATCTTGGCACTGTCAGATGGGAAATGTGATAATGCATCTAAGGTTATGCCCTTGAAGAGTGTGAGAGTAGAATGAAAATTAATGAAATGTGTTTTATACTTTTTGTGACATGTCAGCAGGTCTCTCTTAGGAAACTATTTAGTTGAGGAAAGAATCATCCTTCTGAATTCTGTGCTTTAATTAAGGGACAATATACTATATAGGCAATGTTATTGCCAAGAAAAGGCAAAGAAAGAAGACATAAAAGTTTCAAATTAAAGAAAGGCAGAGCCATTGCGTTAATTAAAAATTAACAACAAGCTAAGAGGTTAGAGCTTCCAAAAAACATGTCTGGGAAGTTTTGAAATAAACAAAGCAGAAGGCAGCCTGGCTTAACAGAAACTAAATTCTTTAATCATATAAAGATAGCTTGGTAAATGGATGGTAAACTAAGAAGTGGCTCTATCTTAGACGCATTTACTGGAAAAATAAACCAAGTCTCTTTCCATTAAATTCTCTTTTTTTTTTTTTTCAGTAGGGTGAAAAAAAAAGACCACTGTAACTCTTAAATATGAATTGGGGTTATTATGGTAATTTTGAATTTGCAATTGCAGCTATTTCACCAAAGGCTCTTATTTTATCCTTGCACTATACTTACAATAAGATGCCTGCTACATATAAACATCAATCTATTATTTCCATTATTTTAAGGCCATTTTATTCAGCACCATCATAGAATAGCAATACCAAAAAGGTATATTCTTTTCAAGTAAGAAATCTGAGAGGTGAAAAACAATAATCCACTGGTAAAAGTGTTATGAGAAAGAAATGCAATAATTGCTTTATGCATTCTGGGCTGAAAGGACTGTGTCTTAGCAGAAACTTCGAGAAAGACATTGCAGAAAAATGAGTTGGTTTTGTGAATTTCTTGAGCACAGGGGCCATACCTCTTTCATCTTTATATCCCTTACTGTTAACACTCTCGTAAATGCTGAAAACATGCTTATTCAATAATATTGTAAAATTGGGTGGATTCTGGAGTCAGATTTTCTGGGCTTAAGTCCCATCTTTGCCAAGTTAGAGAATGAGATACTAGAATTTAATTATGATTTACAGAAAACTTGGTTTTGCACAAATAAGATTAAAAAAAACCCATTCAGATGTAATGTTATGTACTTTCTGTTCTCAGCACAACAGAAGAAGTAAAAGTTCCCTCTTGAGGGCTCCATTCATGGTTCAGGCAGCTATAACTGCCTCATACATTGAGATGTTCTTTAAACTGATCATTTTCCTCTATAACGAAGAGCCAATGCAAGGCAACAACATCCCTGATGCTTTTTTGAACTAGAATTTCAGAGTTGGGAGGGTCTTCAGACTATTCTGTACACTAATCTCCTCACTCTTCAGGTGAAGAAGCCAAATTATAGAGGGAACCCAAGTTTTATAATGGGAGTCAATGATGGAAGAGATAGGAAATAAATTATCTGACCAGTTGCCTTGATATATAGTAAGCACTCAATCAATACATAGTAAATAAGTATAGAAATGAAAGTAGAATGAATACTCAACATTGAAATGTATAGTAAGGGTATCTGGGTTTAAGTTTATAGGCAACTATAAAAGGGAAGGATTAATTTGAAGAAAAGTATTATTTCTTTATAAAAAAAAAGAAAAAGAAACACATGCAGCAACAATATGAAATCTCCATCTTTTTGTCCGTAATTTCTATCCTTCATTTTATTCTAGTATCTCAAGCTTATTCTCAGGAAAATGTGGCAGATCATAAGATGGAAAAGAATGACTTTGATGGATTGTTAGATGATAGCATTCAAAGTTTTATATAAATCCTTATTGCAATTTCTAATGTTTAAGTTAACTTCTTATTAACTAGATGTTAGCTTTATACATGAAATACTGTTTTATATCTGTATTCATTCCTCTCTGTATGTGAATGTTTAAATCCTGTTCCTTCTTTAAGGGATTTTTAATTTAAAATAGATGAGACTCATAAGGTGCTAAGAGAGAATGCCCAACTCCAACTGACCTTCAATTGGATGGTTTAATTTGGCCTTGAATATTCCTGGTTGGCTTATATGTCCAGAGGTGAAAAAGATAGGAAATTCTTGCTATTTTTCTCTCTCAAAAGAAGTAGATATGCACTTTTAATTTAATCCTTGCACTATACAAGAGCCAGGTGAGCTGCAGAAATGATGTGCTCTCACACCCACCTTGACCTTCACAGTGAGGTGGTTAATGCTGAGCTGCCAAGGATGGGTATAAAGAATTGTGGATAGATTTGTTTTATCACTTTTTAGCTGGAAATGCTATTAGCAAGGTATTATTAGTATTAGTAGCAAGGTATTATTCTTCAGTGTTGCTAATTTTATAATTAGCATTTTTATAATTTTAGCTAATTTGTTGCAACAATCCCTTAAGATGTCTTAGGTATAATTTTACATTTATCATCTGGGATGTTTATTTTGTTCATTAATAAACTCAGATTCATTGGACTGCTGAATCGAGCATTAGTAATCTATGAGGCTAAATATTAAACAAAATTTCATTAGTAATCTATGAGGCTAAATATTAAACAAAATTTCATAATATAGTTTTTGTTACAAAAAGAGTAATGATCATTAACATGTTGCATTTATATATGAATTTGTATTTCCATATATTTTATATGTGTTTAGCTACCAGAATAGAGATTTTCTCTAGTGGGTAAGTTGCTGTGTCAGGGAACCAGGAAAAAAGGCCTGTCTTCAGATTTGAGTATAATTTTTTTTGGTATGGAAGAAATAGGAGAATCAGGATAACATATTTTTGACTCATGAGTGACTTGAAATGGCAGTTTACTAAGCTTAAATGTTTACCTATCCCCAGATGGGAATATCTTTTATTATTTTCTATGCTGTTTTGAGAAAGGGATATTTTTCTACCATTACATCTAAGGTATGAAATAACACTGTATTAAGTAATACATGAATTACTGATGTAAGTCTCACTATGACTTCTCTAGTTCTTTTCCTTTATATATACATAAAACGCATTTCAGAGCTGTGGTCAGTTAGGTTGTGGTAGGTAAAAAGCTACTATTTTTCAAGGAACAAATTTTGCTATTAATCTATTTGATTAAGGATTATTTTTGTTACTTAATTTAAAACACTGATGGCCTATTAATTTACTCTCAAACTGAATCTATTAATTGAGCCAGATTTTAAATGTGTACTTTCTGTATACTTCACATTTAACTATATTCCCCTGTGAAAATTCTTGAATTGTTATATATGTTTCATATTATTTTTGGCTCATTATTTTATTTAATCCCATTTTCCAAAATAAGTTTGCTTCTGATTTTTCAGATAAACTTTAATTCTCTAATAAGGATTATTATAAAGTTGTATTTCTATTGAAATAGAAGGTGTTCAACATATTTGATAATGAATGAATGAGTACTTTCCTTTACCAATATGAGTTGGATATGTATATTTTAGAGAAAAAAATTAGGTTCAGAGGAAGGGATGAGGGTTCAAAATAAAGAAAAGCATGAAGACTAAGGACTGAAGATGGGGAGGATATCAGATATTCTGGAGAGATCTATTTCTTATTCTGTTCTATGTTTCTCAGATTTTATTTTAGCACCCACAGTTTGGAATCAGATAAACTTCCCTTGGAGTGTGGCTAGAAAATAGATTGAATTTCAGTGATTAATTTATACATATTATGGTTGAATTGTGTGTCAGGCACTATATGGAACATATGCATTACATGAGAGTGTTCTTTTGTTCCAACATAGTGTTCTGCTGCACTGATTTACCATATTCCTCATATGAATAAGAACAAAAGATACACATTAATTGTTGTTAGATCCCTTTTATAGTTGTATTTTCTCCATCATTTGGTAAGTCTGTGTAAATCTTACTATTGAGTGGGCTGGAAGTGTTTTGACCAGCATGTTCTAAATGAAATAATATTGAATGTAGCATGGGAAGCTGGACCAGTTGTTATTGACAATTATCAGAAATTATAAGTAACTTGTTTATAATTGTGCTTCTGCTAATGATATAAACTATCTTACTGACTTGAAAAAGTATTGTGGGCAAAGAAAACAATATGTCAACTTTTTTTAAAAGCAAAACTTTCAGGTGAAAGGCAACATAAACATTTGTGATTATGCAGTTATTTCTAAACCTGACTTTTGTTTGGGGGAGGTGCAGTGGGAGGAGAGCTTCAGGGAGGAGGAGGAAGAGAGCTTCTGATGCCTGGAGACTCTGTTCACTAGAAGAAGAGATTGACTGCTACTTTGAAAAGCAGAGCATCAATTCACAGGAGGCTTGAAGCTTGACATTCAGACCACTTCTAAGTAGCCCTTCATGTGTGCCTGCCCTAGCCAGTGAACACTCATTCTGATGCTACTCAAAGGGCTCCCCCTACCTCTGGGATGGCTTTTGGACATCACTGCAGATTCAGTTTGTTTAGGTTGTCTGGGATTTTCATTGTTATCCAGACAGTGGGTATATCCAAGGCAGCTTACAAAGGATTTCTATTTCATACAACTATCTGTGAGCAGTACATTAACATTTACATTACTTTGGGCTTCACTGAGAGAATCAGATAGAAGAAAGGAAGTAGATACATGTCTACTTGCAAGTAACTCATTTCATTAATTATTGAGTGAATAATCTCCATTATGATACTGTTATTGTAGCATTTTAAAAATGGGAAGTACTATTCTCTTTTAATGAGATAATTTACATCGATCCGATACTGTGAACAACCCTTTACATTATCAATGAATAAGGGTATTTCTTAAGCAGAGAACCTAGTATTAAAATTTGGCAAAAAATATGTGCTTTTATTATTGAGACTCAGAAATCAAGAAATCAGTTTTTTGTATGACTTATTGCATAATTCAGTTTCCTAGTCAGAGGATCAGAAAGGAAACTTGTCCAGGATCACAGAGGTAGGGCTGCTATAATTTGGATTAATACCTCACTCCAGATTTCCTCCAGGTTTTTGAAAAACATGAGTGAATGGGAAGACATTGGTTTCCTTTGTAATAATATAAGTCATGAGGATGAGAAATGATGATAATGATGATAACATGACTATTTCATACAATAAGCAAGTGATGTAATTAATGGACAAATGAAAATCCAAACCCACATGAAAAAGTATGACAACTAAGGAAAGAAAATATAGAACAAATATAACTTTGGTCTAATGTTAGAGAAAAGTTGGGACAATAGCTTTGCCATCCCAAATCTAATTTCACACACGCACATGCACATACATATATATATTAAACTCTACTTCTTATTTACTGAAATTGTTTAAGTGCTACATCACTACCTCAAAATGGGAATTAAGTAAATTTTAGTTTAGAATAAAACAGCAACAATATGGGGAATAATTAAGATTTTATTTAGTGATTTTGTGGGTGAGATTACTGGGACTCACAGACATTAAGTAGTACTGTAGGGAAACCTGGCATTCAATTTTTTTTTTTGCCTACTGGTTCAAAATTTCTTTGTTTTTTTATACCTGCTTTTTAAATTATTACTAAGACAGGAATTTGAATGCATTACTTATGAATGAATTGGTTTTCAAAGGAAATAATCCACTTTGTAATTTCCTTTAGTCTCATCATCAAAAACCCAGACAAAAAAAGCTCAATATATATTGGTCTATGGGAATCATGAACATTTAAATCTAAACAAATAAATTAATTTAGAATAACTAGAATATGAATTAGTTCAATGATTCATGATGTGTCCAATGTGTATTGCTCCCCTACAGTGGAGCCAGGTTAAAGCAATGAATAAGACACAGGTGAAGGAACTCACTAGAGATCAATGTGAGCAAAGCGAGATAGTACCTGCATAGGTCCAAGTTTCTACCCCAACCCTGGAGGCCCAGGGAAGACTTTCTGTCAGAAATAAGCCTTCAGTTGAGCTTTGAAGGATGAGCAAATATATGCCAGATAGGGAAGACAGTCAGTGTTTAGTTACGGAACCCATAACTAGAGAAAGTCAGGGATCTAGGCCCAATTGCAGCAAACAGTAAAAATTAGCAAGGCTGACATCTAGGGTACTCAAGGAGAAGCTGAGATGAAAAGTCCAAAGAAGTAGGTCTGATAAGTCATATTTGTATTCTAGAAGGCAGTATTTTCCATATGTGAATGTGCAGGGTGTCAAAGTACGGATTCCCAGAACTTAACTTCATAGAACCTGATTCAACTAAGATTGCAGTGGGGTTCAAGAACCTGCATTTTAGCAAGCATTCTAGATGACAATTTTGGGAAAAAATGCACTTGAAAAAGTGCATTGGTGGAACATTGATATTCACCAAATAAAGGCTGTAGCAAAGAGGGTGTGAAGGCACGTAAGATCCTGGTGGTAAAGAACTGACTGGAAGGATATAATAACTCTTTAGGAAAAGACGATAAAGTGACCTAGAAAGGCAGTTACGAGGCTGAAAAGACAGGGCAGATTGACCAAATTAGAAATTGAGTTTAAGTAAGTTTAAGCACTTATGTTTGACTTAGAGGGTAATGGAGAAAAGGAGAGAATGAGGGGAGACTAAAAGAGGGGAGTGGCTTCTTTCTTGGGTGTTATTAAGCTATCAAGGGAAAAAGAAGAGGTAGAATTTATAGATGTTAATGGTCATTAAAATGAGTCCATTTTTGAAGATGTTGGCTTTGATGGGTCAAGTAGAGGTTGTTGTTTAGTGATATGGTGTTCAGTTGGGAAGAAGAAACTGGGTGGTAGATGTATATTAAGGGTGAGCACAGATGCCAGATTGATTATGCTTTCAGCATAGTTACCTTAATATTTCTTTACCAACAAATAGGTTGACTTTCCTTTTGAACATTTATTAAAAACAGAAGAATTCTGTTCAGTATTAACTACAAGTAAAATACTTACATTGGATAAACTAGGTCTAGAACATTTAGATCTTAAAATAGATTAGCTAGATTAATGCTTCATTGACATAAAACCAGAACATTTAAATATTGTTAGCACTGATTCAGAAACCAGGAAGAAATCATGAGTGTGCTGGAAGTTGATGCTCCCCTAACTTCCAATTAATTTTAATAAAATCAACTATGAAAGAAAACATATAATTTCATAATTTTTATTTTAGTATTTTTGATTTTACATTGAATTAGTTGACTAATGCTATCATGTTACTTCTTGACCTCTAATCCTAATGGAAATTTAAAATTAATTTTAGGAAATTATTAACTATTTAAGTAAATATTTTAATATTAATTGAGATTAGTAAAACCTATACATATTTTTTTTTCCTATAGAACCTTGATCCTGTCATTTAGAAATTCTTTTTTCAACAAAGCTGGTATTTTTATTTCAAAATTAATCCCAGGGATAAAAGAAATTGAGCTCCCCCATGTAAGTGGATAACTAACTTCTAAAAGTTGGGTATTTTAAAAGATGGATTTAATAGAGTTTAAAACATTAAATAAATCATAAAAACACTGGCTGACCACCATATTACTTTTGAATTGTTTTGTAGTGGCAGACTGCAAAATATAAAGGCAAATATTTAGGCAAGTGACATTTTTTGGCAGATATTTTGGCTTAACTTATGCATAAAACCAGTTTCTGCCTCTACAAATGCAGGGAGTCAGTTGACACTGGATTTCTGAGCACTGGTTTAATCTCAGTCTCCTATTGTCCTGGATTCCTGGATGTTTCTGATTCTAGGGAGACTTTTAGTATAAAAAGATGACTATGTCATAGCTGTTCTGTACTCCACCAGGAGAGTGCACCCCATCACACGCAAAGCTACTTTCATGATACTAAGTTAAGGTAGATAGATGCTGAGTTCAGAGAATGGATAAGGCTATATGGATTAAGCATCTGTCTGGCCTAAATTGTAAGAAGTATGTCTCAGAGGTTTCTATTTGTAAAGGTTTTGAAATGTTTCAGAAAACTTGCAAAATCCTTTTTATTTTATGTTAGTGGCGTCATTTTGCAATTGCTGAGGCACTGATGTGCAGATATGGCATGAATTTGCTATGTAGGCTTAAGTAATGGAGAAACAGAAGACCCAGAATCTGCTCCTCAGTCCCCAAATGATTTGATGTAGATGTTACAGAGAGGCAGTCAAACGTGTGTGCTGCATCCTCTTTATTAGCATGACAAATGTAAAATATCTATCCTTTGCCAATCTCACCGAGGCATTGTAAAGATTAATGATTCAGAGCCTTTCATAAAAATTGACAATTGTAGCAGAGATATCAGCATTTCTTCACAGCAGAGAGTTCTGCCATATTGGGGTGATTTGTAGGAAAGAATCTCTTGTCAATAGCAGTATAGGAAGACATACTGCTGTATCTTTACAGCTAGCATATTATTTGAAGAATTAGGAGAGGTTGATCTCTGGCTTCAGAGATAATAATGTTTCTTTGATGTTAGCAAAGCTTCTAAATTATGTTCCATGATATGGTTATTAGTAAACTAAGGAAATTTGTCCCAATCAAGTATTCACAATGCATTGGATCACAAACATATTAACAACACAAGATTAGAAAGATTAACAATGCGAGATTAGAAAGTAATCCTAGCAATCAACCGTCTTATTTAAAGACTGTATCAAAAATTCACATTCAGTCTATGTTTGGACATTTATGGAAAGAGAGATTTGATTTCTTCACTTCATTTCTACACACACGCGCGCACACACACATACACACACCCCCCCCCACGATTCTTCATAAAAGAGACTCCAAATTTGAGCCATATGCCCAGTTTTTTAATTGGCTATGCAAACATTTCAGACTTGAAATATAATCTTCTATGCCATTTGCCAGATCTTTTGTCTGAGTGTGGGACTGTGTTCTGTAGAAAAAGAAAGAGTCTTTGTGTACTTACTCCACCTAGAGAGGGTCCATTTTATCATTTGCCAGAGATGGCATATGCCAATGTCATAGTTACTTCTTTTCCCCTGTTAGAGAGACCTTAGATTTGAATTGTGATGTTTGATTCTTTCTACCTTGTTCATAAATGGGAAGATTTATTGCTTCATAACTCAGATACCCATATCAGAGTAACTGTGGGAGATCATGAGAATATAGCCACAGTACATAGCCACTCAAACAGGGTCATATAATAAATGAATTCACAGGGTGATCACAGCTCCTTCTTTGGAGTCTTGAAAAAATGCATTTGTGTATATATACATATATGCATATATGCATGTATGTACCTTGTCATTAAGGTACATGATATGTGTACACTAGAGATCAGAGTTGCAGATGTAAGCAACCCTTACAATGTAGTGTATAAGCTTCTCAGAGCAATTCTAACTATGACAGCTTCTTAGGGCAGTTCTACCTATGAATTTTATTATCAAGGTAGTTTTGGGTGTATGTGTGTGATAAACACTACTATCAAAATCACTGCTGACAACTAGCTGAGGTGGTGAGGAGGTGAATAGAATATTAGGAACATAGATATTAATTCCAAATGACCTTGATTGGTTAGAGATATAGTTAGAAGCTATTAGGAGATTCTATTATATTTCTGAATCTTCAGCCCCAAACTGTCTTCAAGCTTTAAAGAGGTAGAACCCATTAAACTGTTTAGACTGCTTTGACAGGGGAGTATTGGTTAATTACAGTGGCAATCTAATTATAAGGTTTCCCTGTAATTGATTCCCTTTCAAGTGTGTGGAAACTTCAGTTGATATGCCTTTGCTCCTGAAACTCATGGCAATACGCCAGATCTTGGGGTCCTATGTGTCCTAGAATCAGGAGACCACCCCAGCTGCAATTTGGAGTCCAGGACAGAAAGAGATACTTTTGAGTGTTTCATTCACTTATTCTTTAGTTTTTCTTTCATCCATTCATCCACTGAGTTATTCATGTATTTATTCAATAAATACTACATTAATGGTATGTTCCTTGCATTACTTGTCTCACGATATATAGAGATGCATTGGATATAGTTAGTGGTACAGAAGGGGTTTTCAAGTAGTTGGGGAAACTGAAAAAAATAATGAAAGCTACCTATCATGGCACTAGCGATGTTTATAAGGAACTAAGGAGGCACTAAAGAAAATGTTCTTACTTCTGCATTGTGTGGGGGAGGGCAGGAGCCTTAGAGTACTAAGAGAAGATATAAAATTTGAGTGGAATGCTAAAAAGTGAATAAATATTCAGTGTACAGAGTACAGGAGTGGTACGGCTTTCTGTGGGCATGGGGAAATATAAAAAATAATTCCCAAACGCTGATAGAAAAGGAAAATCAAACATCTGCCACCACTGTAAACTAAGCACAATAGACCTACTTGAAATTAAACGTCTTCCCCCGCAGGTAATACAGATGACGCTAACTTTATAAAAACACAGGTACTAATCCTCACCATGTCATCACAATGAGTGGGTGCATTTATTATTTTCATGTGATAGATGAGGACAGTGACAATTAGAGAAGATAGATTTATTAGAACAAGATCACATGGATCACATGGAGAAGCCAGGATTTGAACTTGGGACAGTCTGACCTTAGAGGCAAGCTCTTAACTATGTTTTTGTGCATGCCATTAAAAGCTTTTCAGCATACATTTTTTTGAAGAAAATTAATTCCAGAAGACTGAGTCAATGAGGCTCTGTTTCCTCATATGTGAAATGACAAAGTTGTGCTATATGAACTCTAAAGACCTTTACATTTACAAGATTCTATTTTAATTTAATCTTGCCCCAAGCTTGTGAACACTTTTTCTTTGTCTTACATAAATCTTAAAGACTTATATAACAGACTGCATATCAATATTAATGACTCAAATGTACAGGCATCTTGATTATAATCATCCTTTGGTTGAATATGAAACATTAATGTGCCCAGTTTTCCACATTAAATCCCTGCATATGGAAAGAAAAGATGTTCTTATCACTCAGGTACATGATATGTGTCTTAATTCCCTAATTAACTAATAAATTCTTCACAGGGTTCTTTCCAGTTTCTCAATAAGAATAGAATAAGATGGACATTGACAAAGGATAGAAGAATCATTCTGCTCTTTGTTGCATGATTTAATAATCCAATATATGCTAGGTTTACTATAATTTCTTAGAGGTTTTCATATAGTGGCAGTAACAAATAAGCACAAAGCAGAAAGAGAATTACTATAATTTAACTCTGACCCCTCAAGGTAGACTAAACTCTATTCAAGTCAAGATAGAAGGGTGTCTATTTTACTTTCAAGTAATATCTATAACATATGGAATCTATGTTGACTTATCTTTTTTACTTCCCAAATCTAAACTCTGTATTTGGAAAATTGTTGACTTTTGGAGTCCTGTTGGTAAGTAGAGATGTGAACAGATATGGAAAGCTGACTGTCCTGCAGGTTATGATATATCCCTATGCATGTACTCATATCTTATATCAGTATTCTGCATAGATGTGGGATTTGACTATATGACCTGGCTCCACCAACTGCAAACACAGTTTGCTCGCTATGAATGGGAATTTGGGGCTACACAGGAGCAGTCATGCAGAGAATGAAGAGAGGGGTAGAGCTGAAGCATCAACATAGGACTTCTGTAAGCAGTAACAGCATTGGCTAGTGGCTGAGCCAGTGTCCAAATCTGTGGTGTCGGGAGGGCAAGCTCCAGTGTTCCTTGTTCTAGGAGGATAGCAGCAGGGCCTTGTACTCGCTGGTTCAGTTTTGCCTGTGATCTGCTCACTTTATCCCATGCCAAATTCTAGGAGTCTATGATTGTGCCAGTGGATTTAAAAAAACTAATAAAAACTTTATTTCATTTGGAAATAATTTCAAACCTACAGAGAAATCACAAAAAAAAAACCCATGATAAACTAGATTCCTATGTGCCATTTCGCAGATGTACCAATTTTTAATATTTTGCTATATTGGCACTCCTTCCATATTATATAATTATATCATGCCTACCATTATTTTAAATAACTTTAGAGTAAATTACACATACTATATCCCTTTGCTCCTTCACACTGTGACAAGTATTTCCTACTGATAAGGATATTACTTATGTAGCTACAATCTGGTTATAAAATTCAGGAAATACAACATGAACAATAATTGAATCTTCAGTCCATATTCAAGTGTCAATTATGTCAAAGGTGTGCTTTTAACACTTTCTTTCCCAATACAAGACTCAATGTAAGATCACGAATTTTCAGTCTAGGATCATGTACATGCATTTAGTTGTTGTCTCTTTAGTTTTCTCTTAATATGTGTCATCTCAGTTTTTACTTGCTTTTCATGATAATGGAGTATTTAAGAAAACAGTCTGTTTTATTTTATAGAATATCCCCATTTTGGATCTAAGATTTTCTTACCATTACATCCAGGTTGTCCATTCTCAGCAGTAATACTGCACAACAATGTTGCCTTCTCAAGTTGTCACATTCAGAGATGGGTCTATTTGCCCCAGTATCAACATTAAACAGTTTCTGTATTTTTCTTTTGTAACATATATGGAATGTTTTCATGTTATAAAAATACCTTGTTTCTCCTCAAATTGCCTCATCTTCAGATATAGCATTAATTGATCACTCTTGCTTGGTTTAATTTTTGCTATGATGATTGAAAAATGGTAACTTTTTTTCTCTATCTTTACTAATCTTTTTATGCTCTTAATTGCCTATACTTTCAATAAATCTCTTTTATGCTTAAGTGAGCTCAAATTGGTTTCTGTTGCTCACTGCTAAGAATCCTAATCAACTGACTCAGTGGCTATTTGAAGCCTATTAAAGCAGCTATTTCCAAAATCTAACACATTAGCTAACTCAAATGGCCAACCTGGTCAGTCAAAGAAGACAGGGATGGAACATCTTTAGTAAAAGAAATATGATATTTCATGGCACATTATCTCAGTTCTAACATATATTTACAGACCAGACTTTCTTCCATGATCAGCCAAATGACTGCTGAAGTTGAATATGTTAACTGTCAGAGAGTTATACTAAAAGCAAAAAGCAGAAAAGTATCAATTTTAGCCACAAAAGAGCAAACACCTGGATAACTGTAAACATTTATGTTATTACAATGTTTACTTTTCACCCAGATTTTTAAAAAATTTATTCTGAAATCAAACTAAAGAATAATGGCATGATGGAAAGAGGTCACCGGGCAAGGCAGTTTTCATTCCAGTACTGCTTCAGCTGGTTAATTTAGGGACATTTTACACAAATCTTTTCTTTCTCTGAACCTCAAATTCTTCATCTGTAAAATGTGAAAACTGAAGAAAATATTTTCAAGAAAATATTTTCAATAGTCTTCAAAACTAAGGATTATATGATTTCAAACTGTACATTAGTGCAATTGTTGGAGGCAAAGGAACCGTCAACCTAGAATATTCTAACCAGCACATTTAGATCCAAGATTATTCTGGTGTAAAGACTTAACATGTATGGGGTAACTCCCAAGTTATTCAGAGAATAGAAACATCAGAACAACTTAGAGAACAATTTAGTTTAAAGAAGCACATATAGTCATAGTTTGTTTGAGTAAATGTTTTTCCAAGAAATAAGTAATCTCTCAATACTGGCATTGGTCAGATCAAATCTTGAAGAGTGTGTCTTATTCAGAGGGCCATATTTTCATGGAGCCATTAAAACATCAGAAATGTCATTATGAGAAATGGTTAAGTGAACTGGGCTATTTATCTTGAAGAAGAAGAGATTTAATAGAATGAGAATACACTTGTTCTCTAAATATTTAAAGGTTTTCTTATTGCATGGAACATAGCAGGTGTACTGCACTTTCTTCAGATAGAAAAACTATGACCAATTGGGTGGGTTGTATTGTCAATATAAGGCAGAATTTTTATTCAGGCAGAGTTGTGACAGTTGTTTTTATCAGCTCCTGTCAAGACCCATTGCATCTCTGTATGTCACAAAATTACTCATAAGTCAGATTAGTGCATCTCAAATGCTAACATGCACACCAGTCACTAGTTATTTCAAATATTTTGGATTTTGATTGAGTAGATGTGGGGTGGGGCCTGAGAGTCTCTATTTCCAATAAGTTCCCAGGCTTCTGCTCATAATCACTTGCCCAATCAGATGTTACATCCCTCTAGGATCAAACGATACCATTCAGTACCAGGATGCATGCTGCAGTTAATACTGAGGTGGAATGAGATAAAAGATTTCTGCAGCTCCAGCAGTTTCATCTTCTCATGACATTTAAATGCTTCCCCCTTCCCATTTCCTTAAAGGGGTTCCACATTTTCAGACCTACAACTATTTTTGATCACTTTGCTTGATGGTACTGTGAGGCTCTGATGCTTACCACATATTTTCAGGTAATCAGGTAATATCCCCTCAGGAAATGCTTGATTTTGTTTTATTTTTTTTAGGTCATTAATTCCACATAATAAACCACTTTTGGAAGGACATACAAATGTACACACATAAATACATATACCTAGTGTGTGTGGTCTTTGTCATACTGCTTTTACCTGGATTTGTTCTACAAGACAAAATGGCCTTAGGACAGAGGCTTGTGTGTGCATAGAAGCACTGTGGCCTGCTTGGTCATCAAACCCCATTCACTCTTCCATCTCCAAGTAAACTCACCACAGTGGGTACCAGGGCTATCTAGGGTCTTATTGTAGCCATTGCCTTGAGGAAACTTTTTATCTCATCTTGACATGATAGCAGTTTCAGCCCACAAGGTCAAATGTTACACAGAGTCATGATAATATCCTTGAATTTTCAGTTGCTAAGCCAAACATTGCCAATACTTTCAATCATTATTCATATGAAATGGTTTGGAATTTCTCTACCACACCAGCTTTTTTTGAAAATTACATAATTTTTACCAGGCTGTGTGGGAGTGGGAATTTTGTGGTTCCTTAGGTAGATTTTTGGCATCACAACAGCACTAATCCTCTCTTGGAATCTCCATGATTCATAGATTACCAGATGGCATTCTGTTTGGAAAACTTGTTATACCTCGTCCTACTTTCTGGGTTTGTCCGGTTTGTCAGAGGAATCTGTGCATGATCGGGGGACTGAGGGAGTTGTGCATGCACCTGCAATGAAAACTCTTCCACTTGGCTCAGGTTCACTCCTTTTCAGAGCTGCTGGCAGGATTCTCTGTATTTTTCTTGAATGAAATATTGCATAAGCAGCCTCTTCTTAATCTAAATGAGCTTATTATTTTCATCTGATCAATTAGATGAAAGCTCATGTGAGGAATATACTGGTCCTCCAATTAATTTTAATAGGAGAAATATTATATTGGTGTATTAGTTAAAATGATGTCATAGGACAACAATGAAGTGTGTTGTTTTATATCCTGCACACTGAGTAATCAGCAGTGGTCCTTATATTTAACCTATAACATATTAGCTATTTCTTGTTTACATTATATCTAACAGTATATAAACATCTTTCTTAGGAAACTGGAGATAAAGAAACAGACCATTGAACAGAATGTAACCACCATTCATATCAGTCTGGTCTCCGATTCATGGGTTATATGCTATTGTGTAAGAGGAGTTTTTCCTTTAATAAATTCAGGATCACAAAAAGATGATACATTTTCCTGAAACTTAATAACCCAATTCCTCTATCAGTATAGCTGAAATTACATGTCTAAAGCTTACCAAACCCTCAGCTCGGACTTTGTTCTAAAAGGAAAACAATAGGCTGCGGTTTACCTTCATATTTAGTGCAGAAAATGCATACTAGCTATTCTCTAAATGTATCAAGTAGTTAATTCTAGAAAATATAAAATCTTTAAACAGCTCTATCTTATGCCTGTGTTGGCAACATGTGATCTCAATGAAAAGTGTAAAAATGCAGCCTGCCAGATGTTTTGACTACATGATGTATCACATCTTAATGTTTCCTAGGTTGGCAGTGGTAATAGTAGAGATTCAGAATTTTAACATTAACAAATTCTGTTTTAACCATTTCTTAGTCTTTACTTTAAAAAGGTTTTATAGTCAAAACATTCATATGCTAGAATTTTTTTTCTTTCAAACATGTTTTTAGGAAGAATGTTCATAAACATACACAAAATCTAGAAAGAACATATTGTGTTTCTTACAGTAAGTGTATAATGTAAACTGTTGGCCTGTAAGGCTAGAGAATGGGATTTTCAGGTTAGTTAAACATCTTGCAGCATTATATCCTAAGTATTATAATTTTAAAACTTCAACATTTATCCACACCAGGTATGATTTGCATATAAATATAATAGAAGCCACTTCAGAACTTGCTTGTGTTATTATTTTGAATATCAGTTTAACAATACATAAGTTTCCTCCAAGAGAACTCTAGTAAACAATATTTTAGATGATAAATTCATTGTACTCATGCTCATTAGCACTCATAGGAAGACTTTGAGGAAGAAAGGCAGGTGCCATTTGAGCAGGGTGGGGCGCGGGGATGAGAGAGGAGAAGGCAGCAGAGAGCCCTGACCATAACAGTACAATCAACCACAGATTTAGGCAGCCAATTTTGCCTCATTGTCCTTAAAATACCCACCCCCTTCCAAACTAATCTTGAAAGATTCTCCTATGAAAATGCAATACCATTGTGATGTGTGCGTGTTGTGTATTAGTATTTAATAAAGAAATGACAAGAGAGGATATTTGCCATTTCTAGTCCCCCTCAGGAGGCGAAAAATGGATTTGTTAGAGTAGTAGAAAAACCCATGAAAAGTGTGATCAATTTACAGTTTTGTTTAGGGTCTCAGTTATGACAAACTGCTATTCTACTTATTGAAACTTATGCTCCATAATCTGACCTTGCATTGGCTTCTCATGTTAATTCTTTTTACTGAGTCCAAATGAACAACCAGTGTCTAGATCTAATGTATTAGCACAATTTATGTTATCAAGATGTTCTCCATGATAGAGACTTTTTTATTAAGTCAAGTCATAAATATAGACATAAAATCTTGTGTATGGGAGGTAATGAATAAAATGTTTACTTTCAGAATTGTTAATAATCTTACTGATAATTTTGTAATTTAAATCTCTCTTAGTTTCTTGTGAAGTAAAGAGGGTATGGAATGGTTCTTCAGCTGACTTTAATAACCATAACTGTCTGTTTTAAATGCTCATAATAATACCAGTTAAATAACAATTTTTTAAATGTCTTCTTAAATAACTTTTTTTTAATAACAGAAAACATTACTTGGGTTGCTTCATTATCAATACAAAAATCTTAGTTCAAACTTGAAATTATATTGTTGTACATAACATCTCAGCAAATAAAGTTTGGTTAAAGAAATATTCAGAGACACATAGTTATTTTGTACTAATTTTCAATATTAGCTTATATTATAGCTTTTATTTAGTAAAGGCTTTACAGATAGGTGTGGTAGTATATAACATACCAGAGGAATTAAGACCACAGTTCACCTATTAGGATTGAAGATCAGAATGATGCCAAAGTATATTTAATCACCACTGCCCTCTTGGTCAAAAGGGGAAACAAAGTAAATCTAAAGAGTCATTAAAGAAACAACCTTTGCTTAAGTTGCTGGGGTGATAAATTCCCCTTGGAAATAATTGGTGAGGCAATTGGAAAACAGCATAACTCCCAGGCCTTATTCCTAAGAAACATACCTGTGGCATTTACTCTGAAACCAAGAAAATATATGCTACTATATTATGGTTTATTTATCTTTTAGATGTCAACTTTTATCTTCTAATGAACTAGCAGAGTAAACCAGATGTGTTTTTTTAAAAGCTTGTGGCTTCTAAAATGAATTCAGTTTCTACAGTAAACTGGATGAATTAACCATATGTATACACATTATTTATGATTTATTTATAAAAAAATTAATTTCAAAAACAAAAGCACTATTGGAGTCTTAAATGAGACTATTTTAAAAAGCTTCCTGTGAACACCTCCCCCACTCCAGATTGCTTATTTACAAAGTATTTAATTTTGAAATCTCTTGAAAACAGAAAAGAGAAGAATTAAAAGGCACAGCAAATGATTGCAAATATTTATGTTTTATTCTGGTTTTAAGGTATCAGCCAAGTAATACCAGTGTTTCAAATGAACTCCAAAGTTGGCAGAAATGTTAGTAAATCTGCTCATCTCTGGTGTACTTTATCAAAAATGCATTCATATTCCTAACCACAAATATTTAAAAATGTCTGGGTATGGTTTCTTCTCATGATTAGAGTCAGGAATGTATAAGATGATGGTGTTATATCAGATACAGAAAGTGCATTTCATCTAAATATACCTATGTAAAGGGGATTTATGAATACAAGCTAAATACTAGTCTTTGGGATAAACTAGGTTTTTCTTAAAGTCAGAAATAACAGTATTTAAAATCAGATTGTAATAAGCATCTTTTTGTGTTATGGGGTTTTCGCTCAGATGATCGTATTATTTAGTAGCTACTAAAGAATGAAATCTTAGAAGTTTTATGTCTAACATTACTGGTCATCACTAGTAAACAGGAAAAAAAAGCACTGTGCTCTGAAATTTTGGCAAGCATATTGATTAGAGCCTTTATTTAGTAGGACTTTCAAAATTAGTTTGGCAGCAAAGATTTGTTGAGTTTTACTGCAAGCCATCATAGCTGCTGTACAGCAGCACACAAGCAAAAATCATTAAACTGGGATAACATGCAGAATCTTATATTTGATATAGTCTCTCAAAGTGAGATGAAACCCTCAGATATTGTAAACAATTCAGATTTCAATAACATCCTCTCTTGAAATATTCAGCAAATTGAGTTAGTGTGTTTTGGGGTACTTGAATTTAGCAGATTGTTGTTTCAATTCTTCATTCACAAAAATCTATTTTTCAAACAAAAATCAATGTGGAAAGTTTTTGCAAATTCCCCAATCAGTCAATTATGAATTTTGTGTGTGTGAACAATTTTCTGAAGATTGACTCCATGAGAATCTATTTTACTCCTGTGTGGAAACTGTTTAGAAATAATAAATAAACAATGTATAAATTGTACAAAGCATTTTTGGGTGACGATGAAGCATAAAACTATAGTAATGGTCCTTGCTGATCTTTTTCAGGGTCATTGTTTGAATGCTTTTTTTGTTATTAAACTTGCCAATCAATGTAACTTTAATAAGACACATGAAGATCATTTTTACTGCACATATTAAGAAATGTACTTCAATTACTAATTATTGTTCATTAATAATTTTCAAGACATGTTGATGCTATTACTATGGGAAATGCTTTTGGAACTCTGGTAGAACTGATTTCAATTTCTTTAAAAACTTAGGAATATGATACAATACCAATTTCAGAGAAGTAAATTATAGTCCAAAAGAATTTCCGCAGAGACTGGGAAATTAAATATTCAGTAATACACTCAAAAATGCAATAACATTTATTTATCCCTTCTCAGTTGCTCTAAAAAACAGAAGCAACATTCTGAGTATTCACACATGGTACACACGAGGGTGAAGGCACCACGTATTATAACTGTATTTGACCATCTTTGGAAGAAAAAGGAAGTCCAAGCATCAAACCTGATGACTAAAGCTTTTAGGAACAGCAAAAAGAGCTCAAGTTCATATTTGAGAAAGCTGTGTTGGTATATCATTTTTCCCCCCTAAAGCATATACCTGCCTTTTATAAGGAAGAATCAACCATGTGAATGAGAACTAGAGTCAAGGTTAAAATAATCTTGACCAAGAAAGTAGAATGTTTGTATCAGAGAGAAACAGTACCTAGATGAGCATTAATAACCGGAGGCAGCACCTCCCCTGGAAAACATTAGAGCCTCTTGGACATATGTTTGCAATTCATCCTCCCAAGTCATCCTGTGATTATAGGATAGATGACAACGTCCCATCATTGGAAGGGGGAAATACAGCACAAACCATTAAAAAATATCACTTTGAAAAATGAGAGGAAAGTGGCAAAGTCTTCCAATTATTAAGAAACGATTATAGATGGTAAAGAAAAAGCGTTGTCTTTCTATTATTGTTTGCCCTTCAGTTGACATACATGCCGAATTGCATCAATAGGATTACAACGGAAACACAGTCATCACCAGGTTTCCTCTGTTTAAATTCCTTGATCTTGTTTAAAGAAACAGGCTCAGGAATGCACAGAAAACAAACTTCCCCAATCGAAGTTCTGAGGTCTTTCCTCCTCTTCTCCCACCCTCAGAGACCCGTCTAGTTTTACTAGATAGCACCGGATAGAAATGTCATGGTCATATTGCACCACTTCACTTGTTGAATTAGTGAAGGCAGCACTCAAAAACAGTAACTTGATGAACAGCCTGGCTCTTATGTTAGCCCCCAAGATTTCTTTCGAGTTCGATGGAAATGTCTTACCTGCATGTGTCCCTGGTACATTCTGCTTCAGCTTCTATCAGGGCTCCCGGAGGCCGCCGGATGCTTTCCCCCCGTGTTTACTTGCACACCAAAGAGGGGAGAAGGCGGCGTGCACACTGGGCTCTCAGGGGGTGCCACTGAGGCGGGTCGAAGGTTCCAGGTAGTTCGGCCCGCGGCGGCCCCTGGGCAGCGCTGCAGGCTGCCGGGAACTGTTCTCCACTCTGGGTGCTGAAAGCGGACACAGCAAGGCGCGCGGAGGAGGCGAGGAGCCCTGGCGGCCACGCTCTCACACAGGCGCAGGTCCTGCTCGCCCAGCGCCTCTAAAACTCACTCCTCCTCCGAACTCTTTCTCGCTTCCTGCCGGGCTGCCTCATGTCTCTCTCACTCTGTTCGCGGCGAGCCCCCTCCTCCTCCCAGCCCTGACGTGAACGCCCACACCAGCCGCAGCCGCAGCTGCCGAGCGGGGCGCGCGCCGCCCTCCCGGCCGCGTTCCTGCCGAGAGGCCGCGGGGACGGGCACGCGCGCGCGTTCCCGGTGGGCCCGGGAGCGGCCGGAGGGTGGCGCGCGCCCTTCGCACGCGTGTTCGGGAAGCGCGCGCACGGCGGCTAAGTGCCTGAGGGTGGTGGTCGCGCGGACCTTTCAGGTGCTGCGCCGGCTTCCCAGGCAGTTCCAGCAGGGCGGGTGGCCGACTGGAAAAAAAGTGGGAGGAAAGAAAATGCATTGTCTCTCCAGAACCGTCAATAGCGACTGCCCCCTTCATCTGACCGGCATAATAGGGTGAGCGGGGGGGTTTCTGAAGAGTTTACTTCTGTCTGATTTAGCTCTCACGAGTTACCGCCCTGTCACTTGGTGATAAAGGACTCTCGTCACCCTCCTTACCCCTACCTCATGTCTGAGCACTCTTGAAAATCTCAAACCACGATTTCGAAGGGCCTCCCATGATCTGCTTTTCTCCACAGTTTTTAGCATCGTCTAACATCCTGTATATTTCACATACTTATTTTCTCTTTACATATACAGTGTTTCTTCTACGAGTTCAGGGATTTGGGGGAAGAGGGAGGAATTTATCTCTGCTTGCACGAGGTAACACAGTACACCTCCTGGCACATGGTAGCACCCTGACAGTTTTTGTTGAATAATGATCTTGCTATGTAACATATAGGTAGACTCTCAAGTTGTCTTAAATATGTTTCAAGTTGAAGAGACTGGATAGTTTAATATAGTCAGTACTTTATAATATATGTGCATATATATACACACATACACAAAAACACACCAGGGGGCTGGTATATGTGTGCATATCATGATTCCCTAAATTTGTTGAAAAAATATTTTTAATCACACCACACCATATTCTCCCAATTATATACAACATAGCAAATATTGTATGTAGCATGATATTCTGGTCAAAAAGTTAAAAAATGAAGCAAATTTCCTTGGAATAGAAATATATATTCATTTATGATTACATAAAAAAAGCCATTGAACAGTGGATATAGTATTCAGAATATTGGTGACACTAAGTGAGGGAGGCAGGGAAAAGAGATGAGGAGGCATTTTATATGAAGGTTAATTGTCAATGACCAGGCTATTGTGTTTGGGTGGTGATTTACTGACATGTGAAAAATTACTATGTAACTAAATAAAAACAGAGTCCTCCTGGAATAGTAAGGAGTGTAAATGAACCAAAGGAATGATTAATTCAATGTACTACATCTGAGTCCTGAAACAACTGACCAGGCAACCAACCAACCAACTACAAAATGTCTAAGCTTTTCAAGGGTTTGTAACCCACTAGTCATATGAATTCCTAATAGATTCCAACTGTTGTTAACAGTGGACAATTTTCTTTATTCTCTTTAGACCTCAGCTTTTTGATGTCTAAACCTTGAATGATAAACTCAATACTTTACTCTAAAAACTGAGATATGTTGATATAAGTCCATCAACTGTAAAGTACCATTTAGTGATTATTTTGTTGTCCTTTATAGGACAGGGTACTGGAATAGAAATCAGCTGGTGGAAGTGTTAGCTCCATTTCACTACCTCACTATTCTCTTGGGCAAGTGTACTATTTCTTCACTTTGGAAGTAAGGCAAATACCTGCTCAATCCACTGCATAGGGCTATCAAGGTCAGAATGCTCATCTAGGTTCTACGTTACAAACCACCACACAGAAATGTATAGATAGATTCCTACCCTGATCCCTCCCCCTAGTATCTAAGACTTCAAGCTCTAGAAATTTAAAAGGAGAAAATGATTTAGCATTAAATGATAGCCATTCATGTAAAAATCTCAGGAAAATTCTACTATTTGAACACACTAGAAATCTGTAAAGTAACATTTGGGCCCCAAATTTTCCCACCTATAACATACTTATTATGATCTAATATCAGATGCAAGATACTATTTGGCCAACATGATAACTACTTAGAACTGAAGGTAGAACTCAATATATCTTCCTTTTAGCCTAAGTGACATGTTTAGTTCCTCCCAATAGTCACTAAGAGTGCAGCAATGCAAGGGCCTCTGAAGCATTCCCCTCTTTCATTCATTTATATTGATTAAGACTGTAATATGTGGGGGTGTTGTACCAAGTACTGAAACACTTGTTGTAACAAGTACTGATAAATAAGACAGGCCTAGTTTCTATCTCATAGAACCTACAGTCCAGATTCCGTACAAGTGTACTTTTACCATCCTTGTGTAGGCTCTTCTTTGTCCTTTATTTAACAAATGTTTATTGACTTACCATTGGTACAATGATATATATTACAGAAGTACAGCTCACAACTTGATAGGTAACATAGCACAACACACCCACTGTAGTTCAAGTACTATTCACCACTGACAATTTGACACCCTCTGTTCATCCCTCCCACTCCCCTTCACCTAGATTTTTCTTTTTTTAATTGTATTATTTTTTTCTAATTGCATTAACATAGATTTACAACACTATATATGATTCAGAGGAACTCATTCACATCCTTTCAGGTATATGTTACCACAACATACCTGCCACCAAAACACCCACAATTCGCCACAGTCAATTGTGCTCCCACCTCATTTTGTCCACCCAACTATACCTTCCCTCTCTGATAGCATCAACTACATAGTCAGATTTCTCCTCCAAACTTTTCTTAAAATAAATAAGACAACTGTACAGACTTCCCACAATCTCTCCATTTCCCTTGTTAAAGAGTTCACATGGTAACCTCTTCTAGTCAAACATTTCCACCTCTATTTTGAACTTTAATTCTCTTTATAGTACAAATACTTCTTTCAAAATCTATAAATATAAGCTTTGTGGGCAAAGACACTTGACTAATTATCATTGCAAATGTCAGTATCTTGAGATACTATTGATTCACAGAACCATCTAGTAATTTATATATCTCATTTGACTAAGCTAAAAATTGTCACCCAAATCTAGCACATGAGCTCAAATATTACAGTATTTTTGATGGAAAAAGAAACTTTTTCAGGTTCAACGAGATGTATCAGTATAAAGCCAGTAGGATGAAGCAGGTATGAATGATGCTCTAATGAATAACAAGAATTTTTTTTATTTATAATTTGGGATTCCCCAAAACTGAATTGTAATATAATTACATTTGTGCACTTTTCCCCCCTCAAATTGGTTGTTTTTAAGAGATCTAAACAGGAGACAATGAGTATAAATTTCACTATTCTATGACCACAGTAATGGTGAGAAAGCATCTCTTTATGTAATCTCTATTCCTCCCAGAGAACCATTAAAGCAAACAGGCAGAAGGCAAACTAACCAGAGAGGTAGCAGTTTGGAAAAGGTATGGGCTCTTTTGGAACAAAGACAAGTGGCAATAGCTATGTGTCCATTATTCTGATACCAGAGATATTTTAATAAAAATAGAAATTCCTTCCAACATCTGTATGTTTTATTTAACATTTCACAGGATTTTCCAGTTTTCATATTAATATTTGAACCATGTATAAACAGCTTTAAAGACAAATATGTAATATATGTCATACTCAAACAATTGCAGTGTCATGCAAAGCAAGAGAAGAATGCCTCCAAAACACACATGAGGCACAGTTACTAATAGAGATTTTCTAACCAGATTGATACACAGGAATGCATCTCATGGACAGCAATGCCACCGTCAGCACTGTTTGACTTATAGTTTATTTCTCTTTTGTTGTTTTGCAACCTAAAATGGGCATGATTCCAGATTCAGAAATTATTTTTCATTTTAAATTCAATTCAGACCCTTGTCAGTGTGATCTGGCAGTCAGCAGCATCAGTCTCCTGGTAACTTATTAGAAATACAGATTCCCAGGCTCCATCTATAATCGACTGAATCCAAACCTGAATTTTAATGAGCTCTATGTAAGTGCTTTGAATGCACCATAAAATGTGATCATCACTATGGACCAGAATGTTTATTTACTTGAGTAAATATGTAGTGAAGTTAGCTCTTGCCTTTTGCAACTATGGTACGCAAGCAAATTCATTACCAAGAGAAAGCACAAAACATTGCTCTCTATTTAAACGATAATCTCACTGTGTTTTGAGTGGCCAGAAAACTTGATTTAAAAATCATAGCACACTCAGCTTTCTTACAGCAATTCTTACCACTTGCATTTTTAATCCCTGTAATAAAATTAAAAAGCTGAGTGGTAGCAGAATATGTTTTGTATTGACAAAATTAAATTTTATTAGTAAGCGAATTCTCCTGCATATTAAGTGGTCATTGGAAATTCAAGATTTATTAAACAATTTTAAAAACTGAACAATAATGATGACAGTATTCTTGCAGACTTAAAAAATTCAGGGATAATCGTCTTTGGGTGATTCAAACATTCTTTTATAATCCATACAATTCAAACCCTGCTGCTCAGAGATGGTGTAGGAGAGAACAAAAGTCAAAATAACTGTAGCCCCAAATTAAAATGACTAATTGGTCTTTATTGCTCAATCAGAGGGAAGAACATTTTGTTAAAGTTTGCCCACTTGCCCTTTTTGTCTTTTTGACATATTAAATGGGATTAGCTGATATTCAGGGCACTAAATTTGGAGAGAATTTGAGAAGCCCACACAGCAAGACCCCTGGATGTTATGGGAAATTATGATTGAAGAAAAATACATGAACTCTGTTGACTAGGAGATGGCTCTTATGTACTTCCAAATAAACCAGATGCTTTGGAGTTGGGTCTCCTTAAGAAATTACACTAAAGCAATTTGCACTTTTTTTTTTCTTTATGACCATGTAGTTTTGGCAAGCCAGTACTACTTTCAATACTAAATACACTTACTTGGATTTCTTGGTCCTGGCATGATAACTTTTGAAAACAAAAATATCTCTTGTTTTTGACTCTTCCTTTTTATTCTTATCATCACTATTCTATCACTAAATTCCCTAAACCTCTTATCAATTTCAAAGTTAGTTTTATGATCTCCGTTCATCTTCCGTTCCAATCCTTTCATATACATTGCAGACAGATAAATTTCATAAAGGCTGATAGAGATCACATTACTGCTTTGTGCAAAAGCCCTTACTAGATTTCTGTTGCCAACTAATATATAAAATAGTGCTATCCAGTGCTACTTAGACCTATATCTACTTCAAGTGGCAGGAAAAACTTTTCTTTGAGGATTTACCTTTCCCCATTTTAACCCAGATGGGTCATGGAGAATAGCTTTCAACCAGGCTTTTATGGTTCTATTTGTATGGAACACAGGAGTGATGTTGAGTCAACCAGTTCACTTGACCACAGTTGGGGTTCAGCAAATGACCCAAGTCAGCCAACATAGTGGATGGACTCAGTTCCAGGATGAGTTGGGAGCAATCTTATTCTATTTCTGAAGTGGGTGTTCTGATGATGTAAGCTTGACGCTACAAATATCTATTATTCCAGACTTGTAAAGGAAACCAAGCAGGGGAAGAAAGACTAGGCAGATTGCTGGGGACAAAATTCAAATTAGTAAATAAACTATGACGTTTTAGCTCTTTTAGTTATTACTTTTCTTTCTTAACTGAACTGAATTTCCTCTTCTAACAACCAAAAGAATGCTTATCAATACAATGTTGCTTTTTTTTTTTCAAACTGGCCCTGTCTTTATTCTCAGTTCTTGGTATTCTCTGACTTTTGCAATAATGCTACATTAATTTCTTTCAAAAATTTATATTTTTAATTTTTCCTATCAAATTTTATTGATTTGTCATTCACTTATGAAAATTTATAATTTTGGGAATATAATTTCACACTTCAACATAGTGAAGAGCTTCACATGACCTCCACTAAATCTCTAGTGTCACTATTCTACCATCTGACCCCTTCCACCTTAAGCCAGCCCCTTTCAACTAGTAACTCCACAGGTATTACAGAGTCTAAGAACTATTTTTGTTGTCTTTTGCCACTTGGTTTTATTTTTTTAATTATATTCCACAGTGAGAAAAACTATTGGTAATTGCCTTTCATTTTCTAACTTATTTTACTTAGTATAATAAAATCAATGTCCCTCCATTTGTCCCCAAATTTACTTTCATTTATATAAATAGTTGCATAGTATCCCATTAGGTATATATGCCACAATTTCTTTATCCAGTCATCTGTCAATTGGCATTTAAGTTGATTTCATGTCTTGGATATTATGAGTAATGCTGTTATAGAAAGGGGTGCATAAATCTTTTCATATTTCATGTCTGTATTCTTTGGATAAATATTTAGGTGTGGTAATGCTGGGTCATATGGTATTTTCATTTTTAGTTTCTTGAGAAATTTCCATAACATTTTCCATAGAGAAATCTCCATACCATTTTCCGTTTTTATTCATACCAGCAATCAATGAGATTTACTTTCTCTCCACATCCACATCAACACTTGTTGTTTCCATTCCTTTTGATATAGACCATGCTCTCAGTTGTGATATGGTCTCTCATTAAGGTTATGAGTTTCAATTTAGTTTATAATAAATTCCGCATTTTTTTCATGTGCTGGCAGGCCATCTATAATCTTCTTTAGAGAAGTTGCTCCTTATGTTTTGCCCATTTTTTGATTGGTTTGTTAGATTTTTGCTGCTGAGTTATATGATAAGCTCATGTTCATTCCTCTAATTGAAATACACAGTCTCATCCTTCTCTTGTAAAATGAAAACTCATTTTGTTTTTTTAAAGTTTGGGTTCAGATTCCATTACTTTCAAGAAGGCTTTATTGATCTTCCATTTGACTTTAACCTCTTGCTGGAAACTCTGATGATGTAAAATCCTTTTAATTAATAAAATTTTCCCTTGTTTAATAATTTTCGTGATTGTTGACCTCCAATTAGATATAGACAGATGGAACCTTGTTTTAGTCAACATTTAAAATTCTTACAATAAATTATATGTAGAAGATTCTCAATACTAATCATAGAAATTATTTTGGAAGTATTTGTAGTTAAAGAATAAAACTTTATTCTTTAAAATAAAATTTCTTTAAAATAAGCCAGAAAGAAAAAGAAATATGGGATGATCTCGCTTATATGAGGCATATAGGAAAAGCAAACAAACAATTAAAAAATATTTAAAACTGTCCACAAAATAAAGCATAGAGCAAGAGAGGAGAGGAGGGAGAAAATGGAGGAGAGGGAGGGCACAAAAGACTAGGATGGTGCAGGGGTGATAGGTGTAGACAATGATGTAATACATACATGTATATATACATATATGTGCAAACAATAAAAAGCAAATAAAATAATTTTAAAGTAATTCACTCTAAGATACATTTCAAATATAATACTTTTAAATAAAATGTGAACGAAACTTGCTGATTTTATGTAGAATCACACTAAGGTTGGATAAAAGCTTATAACTTTTGTGATCTAACTCCCTCCTCTTTCAAATGAAGAATGTGAGCACCAACAAAGTTGAATGCCTGACACTTGATGTGTCTTTACTGGTGTGAAACAAATAAATTTATATATGATTGAATTAAAAAATGAGAGCATAATTAACCTAAAGTACTCTAATGATGATTAAGGTCAGTCTGTGTCATCACATATTCACATACTGATATCTATATCTATATATCTCTCTATATAAATTTTTAAAAAAAATTAATTAGTATCTTAATGGAGGAAGCACAATAGGTGAGTAGTTAAGCTTTGGAAAGTTAATTACCATCAAAAAGATTTTCAAAAGGACTTCAGGAATGTTATAGAATGAAAAATATACCTATATCAATTAAGTGAATTTGATTGTGTTTTCACAAAGAGAGCAGACTTGATTATTTAAAGTTCAAGAGAAAAAAACAATATGAAAACAACTATAGAGGCTAATCTGTAAGAAATAAGAATTATTCCTTGAAATAAATTCATGGTTTCTAATCTTGCTTCATTTATTTTCTTTAAATTATTCTACTCCAATAAATTTGCTGTTCTAAGAGAAATTATGTCCTAGGAAAAGAAATCTTTACTCTATTTTTGAAGGAAGAAATACAATTTTGATGAGATAATATAATGCCTACGAGTAAATGCTGGCAAAACTACAACTTAAAAAAAAATCTTGAAATTTTTAAAGACTATGGTATTTTATGTCTGGATGGTAGAGTCTACTTTTTCAATTTTACAAAGAATGAATCATTAAATATTGTATATTATTTTAATAAAACACTAATGGGGCCTTGGCTAAAATTCTGTTATATTCCTTGTAAAAACCTTTTAAAATTTTCAGCCTCCCCCCTCTCTTCAGTGTAGTCTACTTTCTGTAAAGTAATGATAGCCAAAAATCAGAAATTAAAAAAAAAGTTCAGCTTTTTCTAATATCATGAAGATAAAATTGGGATTATTCTCCGAACAAGCCAAACTTCTCACTAATCTTTCCTTCTAGATCTCTTTTCCCTTATCTCTCCATGTATAATCCCAGATTATTCAACTTCTTGTTGTCTCTAGAACTGCCACATTTCCTTTCCATCATTATTCAGTAATATTGTTTTCTCTCTGATAGATTTTTACTTCCTTCTTCTTAATGTGTTAGGTAATCCACAGACTTGCATCAGACTTTAGTTCAAGTGTCTGCCACTGTGAAGTCCAACTTGCTTCTGCCCTTACTTGTGATTCCGTCCTGGTTCCTATGGGTGCTTTGAGAAATATTTCATAAGAGAGTACATTTTTTTCCCCCACATCCTGCCTCCTTTGGTAGGCTGTTCAGTCCTCTGTAAACAGAAAATATTCTTATATATTGCTGTTCTCTTAAGGCTGAACACAGTATCTGGTACACTGTGATTACCTACTAAACACTTGTTAAATGGACAAACTTCCATCTTTCCATTAATAATAAGCCAGGCAATATTTAGAGAGTAAATGTGCAAAAAAAAAAAAATAATAAGTTTTATTTATTTAACAAAATAAGGAAGTTAACATTCAAAACCAAGGAAGTCTGTTATTTTACCTAATGAAAAGCTACTTTGAGGCACATATGTTAATTATGAGACTCACAGAAGCACAAATCTAAGAGGGAGTTGGAAATGACCAGGGACTAATTTGCTCAAGGCCTAAGCCCTGATCAACTCTCTTTCCCCACTTTAGAAGAGATAAGTTTCCCAGAAATGAGCAATTTCAGGAAAATGAGAATAAGAATTGCCTGACCAGCTTGTTGAACTTTCTAGAAAATCAGGACTTGAAGAGACCTAGACCATTGTTGAAGTGTTTTTTTTTTTTCATCCAATGTAAAAAAAAAAGCAGTGGGGTAGGAAGGGTTGTAAATTTGATAGCTTCTCTAATGTTATGACTGGATGAAGCTAACTTTATACCAGCAAGTATTCCTAAGGAAATAGACAGGTCAGTAAGTGGAAAACTGGAGCTGGAGCAGAAGCTTTGGAATTTTTGAGTTTGAGGAGAAAAGATATGCACGATATAAATGATATACAATGGGAAAATTGTGCTTCATATATAAATTCCTAATGTATAAAAATTTAAAAATAATAATTCAGTTAAAATATTGACAAAACACGAATAAGAAATTCATAAATGTAAGGTAAGTATAAATGGCCAATAAATATAAATGATCAATAAAAATGTCAGCAAAAATAGCATTGAAAGAAATGGTTACCTAAAAATAGAAACATTGTCACAAACTTAGGTGGGCAGATTTTAATTTTTAAAGAAAATGTTCAGTATTGGAAAGGTGTTTGAAATGAACTCTTCCTTACATTGTCGAAAATATATTGTTTTTAGTACAGTTTTTTTTTCTGGAAGATTGTGTGACAATATGATCAATATCTTTAACATTTTTATTTCCTGTGACTTGGTATTTCAATTTTCAAGAGTTTAGAAATAATCATGGATCTACACTAAGATTTATAGATGAAGTACTGTTTATAACAATAGAAAATTGGAAACAACTAAATATCACAACAACAAGAAAATGGTAATTTCATAATTTGGATATAATGGAACACTATTCATTATTGAAAATAATGACTTGGGAACGAATGGCATAGAAAATATGTTAGGAAATATTTTTAAAAATTAGTTTTCTCATAATATTGTGAAAATAAATGCATATGCTTATTTGGGATTTATTATATATACATATGCATGTTTTCATGCATATCTGCACATGTGTTTATATATGCATGTAAACACATGTGCAGATATGCTTGGATGTATAAAATGTCTTTTATTACTATATGAACAGTTACTAAAAAAGTCATCAAAACTGACTAAACAACTCACTGTTTAAATTCTTTTTTAAGTAATGCTTTTACACTGCTAGTGGGAATACAAACTGGTCTGACCACTATAGAAAGAATCCTCAAATTACTGAAAATGGAACTACCATTTGATCCAGTAATTTCACTATTGGGAATCTACCTGAAGGACATCAAAACATAATTCAAAAAGACATGTGTACTCAGATATTTATTACAGCACTATTTACAATAGCCAGTATTTGGAAACAACCCAAACATCCCAAAAGTGACAAATGGTTGAAAAGTTTTGGCACATTTACACAATGGAATATTACTCTGCAATCAAAAAGACAAATATGATGCATTTATGATAACATGGATGGACCTAGAAGGAACCATATTAGCAGAAATTAGTCTGAAAGAAGACAGAAACCAAATGATCTCACCTATAGATGGCATATAGGAAGACAAACAAAGAGTCAAGGAAAACATCAAAATAAGCTAACAATGGAACTGGATCAAGCAACTAGGGATGAGGGAGAAGGGAGGAAGAAACAAGAGAAGGGACTGGCACAAAAAGATCAAGATGACAGTTCATGGGTAATAAGGGGAAGGAGAATCCTGGGGAATACAGTATTGTAATATATTTATATATATATCCACAAAAATATGTAATTAACAAAATAATTAAGAACATAAAAATAAATAATAAAAATTAAAAACAATAAATTCTTTTCTAAATGAAAAAAAATGAGAAGAAATTTATAGTCTAAGGAAGACGAGTTATTGAGTCCAAGCAGTGGCCATATAGAGTGCAATAGGCTTTTTGCACATTTTCCCTGCAAGACATGTATGACCTTTTCCTTGTAAGCTTGGTATGCATATCACTGTGCTTTCCCCACGTCCTCCTTGAGGACCAGGACATTTGAAAGTACCAGTGGTCACTTCTGTGAAGCATGTAAGGGATCTACCAGCTGAGGTTCAATTCAGATGTTATTTTTATTATCTAGTTCATTATTTTATTGTTTATATTATAACACATTTTCCTGTGGTGTGGAGGGAGAATGTAATTTGTGTTTGCTAATGTAGTCTCTACGTGTACTGCATGTAAACTGCTATAATGAGTTCATTAAGAGTCAAATAATTAGGTAATTGGTACTTTATATGCTTATGTATCAAGTACTGATGGATTGTTACATTTGTATTTAAGAGTGTTTTAATGATATTTGAGAAAATTATTTGTAAGGTTTTGGTGGACTGTGGATTTTTTTTAATTTGCAATGATGAAATATAGCTGCTGTTAATCAAAAACTTGTTATCCAGTATTTTCTGAGATGCTGACTATATTCTTGAGGTATATGTGCCTATTTTTGAATTCTACATTGCCATTATCTCTGAAATGTTAGCAGTGTTTTCTCTATAATACTCTGTTTATGTTGTTTTATATTGTATTTCCATATTTGATGAATTTTGTAAAATGAGACTTTGTCATGAATTTTTCCAATAAAAAAAAAAAAAAGGAAGAGAGGTAAAGGGGAGGCTTAGAACTTCACTCTGGTGATTTTAGTAGTAGATTGGGACTGGCAGGAGGAAACTGAGCCACATATGCAAAAAGACTACAGAGAGAATGTGCTGCTGCATAAACTGATTATGGTTAAAACCTACAGTTTATAACTTGAGTTTTGAAAAAAAAGTTTATGAATAACTCGTTAGCAAGATATTCCTTTTTTTTTTGCATCTTAAGAATACTTAAGAATATATGTCAGTCAGGCAAGATGGAGGCAAAAAGAAATGGAAACAATCTAAATGCCCCCAAACAGATGACTGGATCAAGAAGATGAGGTACATATACACGTATACACATCAAATACTACTTGACAGCTATTGACTCGACTCAGGATACATGAACACAAGGAATCATGCACTGAACTGGATAAAGGGTACATTATTAGGCACCAAGATCAGTGGATGAACTGCTGGAGAGTTGCAGAGGTGGGGGTACAGAGCAAGGACTGCTGGATGAAATTTGAGACTCATAATACAGAAAAGCTGTAGCCTGCATGAAGTCAGATCACTAGAACTTCCCTCCTTCCCTGGTTACTGCGAAAGTTAGGCTGACATCTCCACCGTCCTCTAGACCAGACTGAGACAGAATAAACACCCACCACTCCCCTTTTTTGTCAGCCTACCCTCCAAGAACACTTCACAATAGGAAGTTCAAATTCCTGAATCTACTTACTGGAGGTGATCCTTTGATATCTCTCTTATAGCTACCACACTTTTCCAGTACTAAGTCCCAACTACTCCAACAGGTGAAAAAACAACAATAGTGGAAAATCTATCCTTACTAAAACACATAAAAATTGAGAAGACAGAAGGATACAAATGTCAGAATGAAAAATACCCTGAAAGGAGCCCCGATTCATTGGAGTTGAAGAAAATAAATTGGTCTTCCTCTGGTTTTCTACATGGATCACTTTCTCATTTTTTCTAACTCTTTGCTCAAATGTCATTATCAAAGTTATCACTTTGATTATTCTAATTCAAGTAGTATGCTAATTACTATGTCCTATATTCTGCTTTAATTTTTTTTTTCATTGCAGTTTTCACCACCTGGCTTCAAATATATATTTTTTTGTTTGTTCATTTTTTTTGTGTGTATCTGTGATATTGTGACCCATAATAAGACATAAAATAATTGATCTTCCCCAATTTTGACACAGAACTCTAAAACTATTAGAATTTCCAGTGATAAAAGTATTAAGATATTTTTTGTTTTGGTAACCATGTGGTTAAAAGGTTAGAACATTCAGTTCTATACCCTTGCACTCCCACCTCCCTGCCTCCAAGAAGTGGAAAGTGACTGGAGGATGAATCCACCATGTATACTAATAAAATCTCCATTAAAAACCCCAAAGGACAAGCCTAAGGAGCTTCCAGGTTGGTGAACATGTGGGGACTTAATGTTAGTAATCTCAACGAAGGTATGGAGGCTCCATGCCCCTTCCCCTTTCTCTTGCATATGTTTCTCTTTCATTTGTTTCCTTTTGAGCTACTTTTATAATAAACTTTTCATCTAGCATGCAAAATACTTATGACCTATGTGAGTCAGTCTAGCAAACTAACTGACTTAAAGAAGGGGTTGTTATATCCCCCTTCTCAAGCTCTGGACAGTGGGTCAGAAGCACACGTCTTCCTGGACTAATATTTGGCATTTGAAGCAGGGTCTCTGTGAGTATCTGCACTTAACCTTTGAGTTGATAGTGTCAGAACTATTTATAGAATTTTTAGTCAGTGTCTAAAAATTATTGGTACTGTGGGGGAAATCTCCCCTATACTGTTACATACACACACACACACACACACACACACAGAGGAATTTGTGTTCAGAAATCTTCATTTTCTTAATTGAACTACAAGCTACTCACATGTATATATATATGTATACATACACATATATTTCTCATATATGTGTGATTATAGGTTTATGAATAGACTATAATTCAGAGAACCTTCAATTATGTCTACATTATATTTATCTAGGGCAGTGTTCAGAGTCTGGATTACTTTTCTGTGAAGTACTTTTTTCCACCCGACATTTTGATCTCCTTGCTTTGAAGTGTAACTTTTCTAATTTTCTCACCCAATTTTGACTTCTGCTGATACTGATCAATATTTCTAACACAACCAATAGTCGCCACTATTATCTTCGTCTATCTATAAGTAGCTATGCCTAACTTGCTTTGTGATTTGCTCTAACAGATTACTCTGCCCATGATGTACTTAAATTACTCAGTGACTCAGCTGGTATCAACATCATGTACCATGACTTCCTGCCCAGTGGTTTACTACTTAGTATACTGAGTTCTAATTACATTTTTTATGGAAGGCAAAAGGAAATAATCCATCAAGCAGCTGCTGGGAGACTTGTACAGTCTTCTGTGAAGATATGGGGGTATGTGCTTTTCAAACAGCCAAATGTCTTCCATAGCACCAGATCTGAAGAAAGCTTTCCAGCCACTGGGGTTTTGAATTAGACTTTGAGTCTCATGGTGATTCTTTGGTCTTTGGAGAAAGCACCACTTAGTAGTCAGTCAATTTCAGAGATCATCTCTTCCCAGGAATCAGCCACTATAAGCCTAAAAGTCTAAGAATGTTCATAGGTTGTTAGGTGATTGAATAATGTTCTTAACTCCTAGAAGACAGTCTAGAAAAATGTATTAAATCACAAACTTCCATTGCAAGAAATTTACTTTAAGAAATTATTTAACATATATCATGATATAAAATCCAGAAATTTCTACTGTAGCACTTTTGAAATAGAAAAACATTTGAAGACCAATTAAATGCAATAAGGTCTTTATTAAGTAAACTCTGGGTAATGTTTATGGAATCAATGCAAATGACAAGGTGATTTTATTATGTGTTTAAATAGAAAGATGGTTATAATATGCTGGTAACTAAAATATTATAGTAGTACATTACATAAAGTATGAACACATTTCTATGGTAAAATACTTATTTGTGTCTATAAGACCAGAAGGTTATGTTAAAACTATGCTAAAAGTGGACAGTTTTATACAAAATATGTGTGTTGCAGATTTGAGAAAGAGTGTGTTGAAGAGGAGGACACTCTCTTGGTCTCCTTTGATTATCATTTGATATTTGAGCAGATAAAAAAGTAAAATAAAATAAACTTATTTTTTATTAGAGATTTTTAAAAATAAAATATCACCACCATATAGCTTCTGTTCTTACTCCCACTTTTCACAAAATAGTAAAATGACTTCATAATAAAACCTTTTTATTTGGAAAAAAGTTTTTTTTTGTTTTTAAAGTATTCTGAATGCACCTGAAATTTCTAGTGTAATATCTCTTGGAATTATAGTTACTTTTTATGCCAGTTTTGTGTCACTTTATGTTTTCCACATCTAAACACTTTTGGAGTCAACGGAATCATTATTTCCTTATGTTTTCATCTTAAGAGGGACTGGTATTTATCCTTAGCTATCTCTTCTTATCATTTGGTTTATATACTACATTTGATAGGGTTTAACTTTGTATCTTTCTCTTCTCTCACAATCTTTCTCTTTCTGCTTTTGAAATATATTTGTCTATCATCCTCTGCCTACCTATTGTGTACCTAAATTTAGATATCAAAAAATAGTCCTAAGATATTTAATTTAGAAATGCAAATACTGAATAACTTGATAAAATACCCACCATTTGGGGTTGCTTGACACTGATAAATGATATGAACCACATTCTGAGGCTTTCTGCTATAGCAGTGTCTCTTCAGAGTGTATATGGTGTTCATCTTCTCCCTCAGCACTGAAAAATTATCTCATTGCTGTAATTTGTTCTTCAAATACTGACAGAACAAGCCTAGAAGTAATATCCAGAAGTCCTGCTCCTGACACTATAGTTCCAAAATGCAAACAATGAAATAAACCAATAGCAGTTCAATTAAAAATTAAAACAGAGAAATAAAAATTAAAATCTCTTAGAATACTAGAACAAATAAACCATAAATGTTTTTCCTGCAAAAGAAACAAAGATTTTGTTTTTGTGTTTTTCATTTTAAACAAGTGAAAAGGGCCAGAGAAATTGATGGTTTCTGAGGCCTAACATTTGCTAACCAAGTTCCTTGGATTGGAAAGAGACTGCTTTATTTCATGCTGAGAGAAGCATAAATAGAAATTATTCCCATCACTTAGTTCACATGCTTGGAAATGTTTAACAAATGTTAAGGAAAAGCAGTTAAAGAAGAGAGAAAGCTAAGCAGCTTATGTCTGGTCAAGTTCTTCTGCAGATTGAAGCCAGGAGTCCTTTCAGGTCATTAAAAAGTTTCACGAAAAAAGGACAAAGCTATTTCAGACTAATCACTATGGACAATTGGAAAATAGCTGTTTCTTCTGGGGGTCCTTTTTCGGTGTGTATTCCCTTCCTCTTTCTTACTCAGCCAGCCCATCTAGCCTGTTTGCTTGCAACAGTAGGCCAGGCGTACCCTCTTCTATTCCCAGACTTTCAAGCAAGCTAACCTGTTCCATGTCTTATTTTCTTAGGGCTCAGGTATTGGGTAGGTGTGTAGTAAAATAACCCTTGACTAGTCTTCAGGTGCTTTAGCTTCTAGAACTTTCTTTATAAGAGGTTATAAGGATCAAATGGGATAAAATGCATAAAGAAATTTGTGGCTGTCAAATATTCTACAAATGTAATGCTTTTATTATAATCATATTCTGCTCCTACTGCTCAAAGCTCTGTGAGGTTACTTAACCTACCTGGGCATTTATTTCTTTGGCTAAATGTGAGGATACAGATATCACTGAAGTCACCACTAGGATTAAAGCTCCATGTTAACAAAGGAGTTAAATGCTATTTTAACAAAGGCCTTTGGCTACCTCTCCTATAAGGAAACCCAGGTATTCTGACCTGTTTCACCTTGATAATTCAGGCCTATAATTCAGGATAATTCCTTCTTCATATCAATAAATTGATTGATAACCCCATGGCATAACAGAAACACTGTTTTAGGACAGAGAGCTATGGGAAGAACCTTGGTTATTTTCAGATTGTGGTGTTGCTGCTGAATGGAGCCCAATATTCTAGGAGCCACATTCTGGGAAGGAGTCAGTCTTGGATGGACTCCTTGTGGTAGCAGATCATACATGAAGTTTTAGAGGAAGTTTTCTCATAATTACAGGCAACGGTAACCATTATGATTTTTTTGTGACCGCCTTTATAGAGGTATAATTGACATCATCAAACTTACTTATTATTATTTTTTGGAATAGTGCTAAAATATTTATTTGTTTGTTTATTGTGTAATCTATGACTCCAGTGTTCCTTTAAAAACATTAAAGAAAACCTTTGGTACAGAAGGAAAATGATACCAGAAGGAAATTTAGACTAACACAAATAAATGAAGAGTCCTAGAAATAGTAAGCTTGTGGATAAATGGCTAAAATTATTAGTTGTATCTCTTTAAATCATAATTGACAGTTGAAACCAAAAACAATACATCATATTTTTTAGTTTATAACATGCAGAAGTGAAAGGTATCACAATAAAGCAAACAAACAAACAAACAAACAAAAAAACAGCAAGTTTTCTTGTGTTAATGAGCAAGACATAGAAATCTTTTTTTTTAAGGAAAATGTCTTTTATTAATTGACTACTAAATTTTTAATAGTATTTTTATCTTCCAGCAAAGGAGCTATTGCAGGATGGCAGAAGAGTGAAGACACCTGACTCACTTCTAGATAACCACAACTAAACTGTAATAGAACAAACCAAACAGCTCCACACAGGGCCACATCACACCCATGGAATAGGTGTTTGGTTACCTCAAGGCAGAAAAGGGTAGGAAAATCTCTACGTGAACTGTGTTTATAGTGATAGTGGGGCAATAAAACCCACCAGAGGGAAGAAGCCCTGCAGTTCAGAGGTCCCTGCAGCAATTGACTAGGGTACATGCCAACCATGGTGCCCTTGAGACCCAGAACTGCACTGAATATGAGGGTGCATGAACTGGCACCCTGGAAAGAGAGTGCTCTGCTTTGGAGCTGCTGGGGGTCAGACTATTTGAGCTGAAGGCTCTCAATGTAAAAACCAGCTGGAGCCTGAATTATCAAGGCAACACAGGTCAGGATATCTGGATCTCCTTATAGGAGAGGTAGCCAAAGACCAGACTGAGACAGCCAGAACTACCCAGGGGTAAAACTAAAACAAAGAAATGATCAAAGGAGAGTTCAAGTACTGACCAATCACAGGAGCAAGATCCCCCCAAACAAGGTTCTTTGCTGGAAGGGAAAAGAACAACTGTCAGCCTATAATTCCATATCAGTCCTGCTCTGAGGAGCATCTAGTGCTTAAAAATATCTTACAAGAGACACTAAAACCAAGGATCTAGACTAAAAGAGGCTCATACCACAGCTGAATAGTCCTGTTGACCTCAGTCAACATACATGAGGAGACACATTATTAAGTGAGGGTCTGCTCAATTTTCTAATGTAGAAATCATGAACTTTAATAAAATGGTTGTTGTTTTAAACCCTCAAGTAATAGGGTAACTTGTTAAGCAGTCATAGGCAGATAATCCATTTATAGATCAACTCTGAAATGAGGCTCATCAAACTGTCACTATTTGTTTAAGACTTGAATTCAAATACTCTTAATAGAAACAGTCTATCATACCATATTTCTTCTATTTGATAATACATTTTAATTTGAAGAAATAGCTTATTTAATTCCAAGACATACAATTTATCATGACTTGTACTGTTTTAGAAAGCTTAGGGCAAACCGTAAAGCTCAATTTTGTCAACTATAGATTTTACCCATTTTCTATTTCTAATTCCCTAACCTATTTCACATCTTTTACTTAAAACTATTATAAATCTTTTTTGGAGAAAAGGGGAAATTCATAAATTAAAAAAAAGTGCTCAACATAACCAAACTTAATTAATAACCTTGCTTTAGAGTTCAAAGATATAATACAGGATATAAGTACAGGATGTATTTATAATAACATGTATCAATTGCTTTATTAATTGGAATTAATGGGGCAGCCTATACCTTTGCTAAAACTAGCAAGTAGGTTCTCTCTGCTAACTCTGATTTTTTTTTCTCTCTACTAACTTTGGTACTCAGTTGGTGTAGGGGAATCTCAACAGACATTTGTACCTCAAATCTTCCTGGGTGAGAAATGGCAAAGAGGTAACCAGAATTCAAGATTTATGGGAACTCCAAGGGAGTGTCTTCATGAAACATTAGCCCCATACTGAGCCAAGTTGATTTACTTCTTGTCTCGCTCTCTATGGCACCTCTGCTTATGTCTTTCTCCAGTTCTCAGGTTCAAGGCCCCAAATGCCTTGCTCAAACTAGTTCTCATTGTCTATTCATTTTTGTATTAATGCATATTTGGCATCTACTATATGTGAGGCACAATCATCAGAGATATTGGGGACCAGGTCAATATAAGAAGGGCCACAGAGCATGAGGAAGAAATTAATATATATATATATATCTATATATATCTATATATATCTATATATATATATATATATGCATCATGATGTGTTTTGCACTTTTCCAAAAAAGTCCTGTGGGATGGCTTTATAGAGTGTTCTATTTTAACTGAGAGCCAGCAGATTGATAGGAATTTTCCAGGGAAGGGTGTCAAGAAAATAAAGGATGTTTCAATCAGAAGAAACAGCAGGTGTTTGTAATGTTTGTAATGTTTGACTGTGGTTGCAGTGGGGAGGATGTAATGTAAGAATGGGTAGGTGGTTGGGTTGACTGGCCCTAGTGACCAGCCAAAATAACAGATTTTTTTCTTTACCCCAAACAGACACTATAAGCAGTGTAAGCAATGAGAATTTTTAGGTCAAGAAGTTCCATGATAAGGTTTAAGTTTTTAAATATTTCTGAGAATAATGTGAAGGAATATCAAGTGTCGATGGACTAACTAGAGACTCCATACTAGTTATGGGAGTGCTGATAAGTGATTATAATGTGATTAAGATGTACTAGGATGGGTGGGCATTTGGACTGGTCAGGAGGGCCTGTCCTGTCCATAATCACTGTTTTGTAGATGAAAGTGTTAATACTTAAAGAAATTAAGTAGCCTTTCCAACATCTCATGGAATGTGTTTGAAGGAATTGGAATTATTAGTTACTTTTGTCATTTATATGACAAATATATATTTGTTCATATTTATTCTGACCACACAACGTTGCATCTTTTCTTGTATAATTTACATACTTGTGTACAAAAATGTGTTTCTCTAAGAAATTACTGAGTCTTACTGAGTATTTATGTACTTCAGGAATTATGTTTAGTACTCAGTTCTCAAATCTGTGAAGTAATTAGAGACTTAAATTTAAACTATTTCCCCAAAGTAACATAGAAAAGTCCAGGACTGGACCAATAAGAAGTCATGTAATTTATAGTGACTTCTGGAGATAGGACCGAAAGGCAGGTCTTCTGATTTCATGCTATAGCTCACTCCTTCATGTCGCCTCGTATATTCATATGTGCATATATGTACTTTCAAAGGAAATATGAACCATGAAGATGTTTGTGATTTGATAATTATAATTAGTGGATTCTATGATCAGGAATCCATTGTTAGTAGTCATCTTCTCCCCAGGGTACTTGGTTGAGGAGCAAAGAACAACTTGGCATGAGGACTATTAAGGAAATCTACTGACCCATATTCTTGATTCCCGCTGACTATTGCATAAGCAGGGAAGATAGTCACTGAACCCTACTTCTGTGGAGTTGATGCTGATAAATACTGTTATAGGAGGGATGCTCAAACTTTATCATGCACAAGGACCATGCAGGGAGCTGATTAAAAATCTAAGTTTATTAACTTTTTCTCCTTGAGATTTTGAGTCTGAGGGCCTCAGTAACAGCCAAATGCTGGCAATGGAGAAAATAAATGAGCTCAAAAACATGATGCTGGAGAACACACGGACAGAAGAATAGAGAAAAAAAATGAAAATAGTGTAAGAGCCTTCAGTGTTTCTTTAGTGCTACTTTTTTGGTAGACTTTCTAGAAACTTCTGATACAAGAAATTCTTGAACATTTTGAGAAACACTGCTCTGAACTCTCTGTAGTTCTCTCTGTGCAATAATCTACACCATTTAATACCATGCTGCAGTTTAAATTTTTGAAAATTTTGCAATAAGCAAAACTACAATTGTGATTTTTGTTCTGGATTGAGAATGGTTTGTATCTGCTGGGACTCCATCAAACTAAAAAGCTGGTGCATAGGTAAACTATCACTATCATTAAAATGAAAAGGCAGACTACTGAATGGGAGAAAATATTTTTACATCATATATCTAACAAAAGGCTAATATCCAAGACTTTTAGAAATAACTCACACAACTCAACACAAAGTAAAAGAGCCCAATCAAAAAGTGAGCAGTATTACATAGATATTTCTCAAAAGAAGATATAGATGGTCAGCAAGCACATGAAAAACTATTCAAGATTACTTATTTTCAGAGAAATGCAAGTCAAACCCACAATGAGATGCCACCTCACTCACTTTTTTTATTATGATAAAGGCCCATAATAAAAAAAAATAAAAAGAAACAAACAACAGATATTGGCTAAGATGAGGAAAGAGAAGTCCTTGTATACTGTTGATGGAAAATACTGTGGCGGGTTCTCACAAAATATTAAAAATAGATAAATCCTATGATCCAGGAATCCTATTCCTTGGTACTTTTCCAAGGAATGCAGAATGCTGATTTGAAAGGATATATGCTTTCCTATATTCATTTTAGCATTATTAACAACAATCCAGTATGGAAACATCATAAGTGCCCAATAATAGATAAAATAAATAAGAATACTACTCACCTATGAAATAAATAACTGTGCTATTTGTGGCAACATGGATGGAACTAAAAGAGATTATACTAAGTGAAACAAGTCAGAAGGAGAAAGATAATATTAGAAGATTTCACTCATTTGTGGGATACTGAGAAGCAAAGCAAAGGAAAGGAGTAATAAGCCAAAACCAAAACTTCTAATCCTTAGAAATCTGATTTCAGAATTGAGGTCACTTGAAAGGAAGTGCAAGGTGGGGTGGGTAGGTGAAGTCAAAGGTGGAGAACTGGAGAACGGACCCAATGATCTATGGTGAGGGATTATAAGTACTCTGGTGGTGGGTGTGGTGTGGTAACACACATCTGAAGAAACATGAGCTTATTCTCTTAAATCATGTATACTACTATGAACTAATGCTACCTCAATTAAAATTATTTATATTTTGATGTCTGGATTTTTATCTGGTAACTGTATCTGTGTTGGGGGAAGGAGGTAAGTTCTGTGTGACCTGTAATATGGAGTGCATTGTCATTGACTCTGTGAATGTCATTTTGTAGACCTGGATACAATTTCACTGCTTAGATGCATATAATGTAACAATAGATGAGATGAACCAAATCTATTTAAAATATGTAAATAAATAAAAGGAAAAGCTGGGAAATTCAGGTTATTAACGAGCAAGCCCAAGCATATGTATAGAAAGTACAGGGTGTTAGGTGAAACAGTATGAATCATATAAACAAAGGAGAAAGGAAGCCAGGGAAAGTTTGAAATTGCTCTGACTTCGTCTTTCAGTATAATTTATGTCAATTAAAAAGGAACTTTTTTCTATTCTTTTCTTGTCATTTTTTTGAAAGCTTGCTTATTTAACCCTACCCATCATAACTAATGACAGAAAGTTAACTATTTCTTTACCAGTAAAATGAAGTGTTTACAATTGAAGATACTTTGTGAAGTTCATAGACTACAGATGACAGTCAGTAAAAATCAATTTTTTTCTTTTCAAATCTACTCTTGAAAGATCACACATCCTTCCACACCAGAAAAGTATTTCTTCACTGCTGTTTCAACCCATAAGTAGCTGCTGCATCTGCTTGTTGAGTCAGCTGTGGAGAGCCAGGCTGAATATATTGAAATACATCCTCAAATGGTCAGAATATTGAAATACAACTGAGAATCTGATACTAGGAGGTGTCTTGAAAAGTGAGCTCAAAAAATGAGTTCTACGTGGAAATATCTAAGTAATAGATCTCTGTTTGCTGGGTAATTTCCAAGTTAGTCCTATATTGTCTAATAGCAGTATCATTCTTTCCTTTCCTAATTCTCAGACTGTGTTGTGTCTTTTCTAGTGGGGCAAATTTTATGTTCAGTACTAAATTCTCTACAATGTCTAGAAATGCGATTAAGCCTCATGGCATCTGTATGATATCTGGAAATTTGAAGCATTGCAAAGCATCCCAGAATAGCCTTCATTTGTGGAGTGGCTACTTGTCTTTTTGACTTTAAAAATCATTTATTGAGAGTCACACACTTACAAAATACTGTGTAGAATTATAATAATAATTCCCAGTTTATCAGCATGCCTTACAAAGTCCAAACTGAATCATTTCCAGATTTAATGACATTCTTTGATCTACACAAAACCCTCCCAACATGACCAGAGCATGTGTCATTATTCTGACTTGATTTCACCACCACCGATCTACTCCATAGTTCCTAATTATGTAATAAAAGAGTAATACTTTAATCAATTTAATGTTCATGACTTACAAAAGAAAAAAAGTACTATAAACCAACTAGTGAAGTCAGTTGTTCAATTTACATTTCTGATATTATTTTCTCTTGATTATTTTTATCTTGGTATTAGAGAATGACTGAGATATTTTTAGTGAGATTGGTCAAAACAATAAACAAAAATCCACATTTCTGTGGTTTTGTGAAGAATATTATATTATAAACATGAAATTTCTCATGATATAATTTTAGGTGTTCACATCACATGACTGCATATGCATGTAAGCTAAAATTTTAAAACTCGTGCACGGACACAGACAGAAAAAGGATTGGAAAAGAAATATATCAAAATGTCTTTGATAGTTTCGCATTATGTAAAGGCATCCTATTTTCTTATTTAATCATCTTTTATTGTATACCTAGGCTATTCTCATAATTTGGAAACTATGGTAACTGGTATGGTAACTAGTGCTACAGTGAGCATAGGAATGGATATATCCATTAAATTAGTGTTTCTGCATTATTTTGGGTAGATCCATAGGAATGGAATTGCTAGCACATGGTAGATCTATTTTTAATATTTTGGGAATCTCCATAGTGTTTTCCTTATGGACTGGAAGAGTCAACATTCCATCACAATGTGCAAAAGACCCATCTGTTCCATACCCTCTCCTATATAAATATAACATATATATATATATGTTATATATATATATGTTATATATATGTTATATATATGCTATATATATAAGTTATATGTATAAATTATATACATATATATGTAATTCTCTGTGTGTTTTACACAGTTAAAAATTTCCACTCTCCCCAAGAATAAAAGCAAAAAAAATTAATAACTTACTTCTTTATGGTGGTATCTAAGCAAATTTCAGTTTATTTGTACCTTCTATTAATTTCCAGTTTTTCAATATAGTAATAATAATACAATACTCCAATAATTAGAAAAAAATATACTTAAGGGAATTTTTCCTATATAGTGTCTAGAGGATGTTAACTGTCATACTATTTTAAACTCCATGGAAAACATTCAGAAAAAGAAATCTTTCATCTCTGCTACCCCAAATGCCTATGAAATGGTTAATCACCTTTACTTCTTACTTAATTAGAAACACTATGGGTATAATTTAGGAACTATTGTTTTCAACCTCCCTTGATTATTCTTTTTCACACTAATTTATTTTGAGTACTAGATAGTGAACATTGCTTCAAGGAAGAATGTCCTACTGAAGAAAAGCAAAATGGGGAACAGTTTGTTTTCCTTGCTATGAAAATTATTTCCTTGACCATAGGTGTCATTATTTAAAAACTCAAAAATACTTTTCTTTCTGCATTGCATAAATGAATTTGGAGAGGTCAGAGAAGATTACACTGCACTAAAGGCCTGCTCTATTCTTATCTAAGGAGGTGTCATAATAGTATTGAAAATAAGTAGTGATGTGAGCCAATTGCCCGAACTTGCCTAGTTTGTGATTTATGTGAACTTCTATCAAGATGATCTTAGCTACTACATTGTGCTTAGAGAAAGATTGTTAGTGATATAACACTCATTTTTAACTTGAATTTTCATCAAAGATATTTCATCAGTATTTATCAAGCATTCATTATACACGGCATATTGAAAAATGAAGAAAAATGTCAAGTAAATTGGTTATTTCCCTGTTCTGAACTTCACAGCTTGGAAAATGGTATAACAAGAGTCTATGATGGCAGAGAAATTCAGATGCAAGAATATTTAACCATGGATTCCTGTGTATAGAATAATGTGATTAGGCTTACAATTTTTCACCTTAAGTAGTTCTTAATTATAAAACTCAGCAAAATTTGCATTACTCTCATATAGTAGTTTAGACACTAGATTAATTCATGTACATAATTGTGAAATTACTTCCAAATGAGAATCCATTACTGTTTTCTTTTAATCAATGCCACCTGCTTTTCTATTAATAACCATAGTTGTTTGTAATTTTTTCCACTTTGTGTCTGTGTAAAATGCCCTTCAATTCAGAGGTAGGTGAAAGGGTCTTCAATATTCCAGATGAGACTTTCAGAACTTAATCTGTGTTATAATGAATTAGTCCCTAAACAGTATTAATCATAAATATCTTGACTATTTTTGAATAATAATGTAGTTCTGCTTTACAACCCATTCAAGCAGAAATTTATGAGAATGCAAACACTGCACTGATTACAGTTTTGAAATCTTTTCTTCTAGACTTTGCTTGGTCTTGAGTATGTTCAATTAACATTTCCCAATTATTTTTATGACTTTGATTGTGATGTTATGGATACTAAAGCTCTGAAAATTAGCTAGGCAGGGATCAAAATACATTTTCTATAAGCAGTCTATGGAGAACTTGTCTTTATATTATTTATGCATAAATAGAAGCAGTATACAGTAACACCAGAGATAGAGAATTCTACTCCATATGTTAATAGTGGCAGTAAGTTTTCAGAGATGCTAAGGCTGATATCCAAGTACACATAGCTGGCTATTAGTGGCTGTTTCTACTTTAAAAAGGAAAAAGAAGAAAGAAATATGGTCCTATAAAACCTAAGTCTTTGTTCTGTTTTATTCCACACAGTGGGTTTTACTTGGTCAAAGGTATTGTTTTGTGATGGTATATGAAGTAACAAAGTTTATTACAGTATTAATATTTATAAAGTTTATCCATAATCTCTGCTGATAAGAACATATGAAGAAAAAGTGGTAACCTATGTTTCAGTCAAACCAAATTTCTAGCTGCCTCCTGTCTTTTACCATTCTCTAAACTTAACCTGTTCTCTAGCTGGTACTTGTATGTTTTCATTGTTTACTATACATTGCTAATTTAAACTCTCCTGTAATATTAGATCTGTGTTTGCGTAATTTATGACTACTTAGAATTTACAGAAATAAGTAATAAGAATATAGAAAGCAAAAATAAAGATAAAACTTCATCTTTAAATGTACAGGTCATGAACACAAAGTCATATTGTAAACTTTTCAGATCCAATATATTTGTGTGAAGACAAATGGGTACACTTAAGTTGGATTACTAAGTGGATGAGGATGTTCCAGTGATAAAAGAGTTTTCCAGGAGTAAAAAAAGAAGCATTTCATTTGAGATCATCTTTCCTCCACAGAACAGGAGAGGAAAAGGTCTATTTAAAAAAAATCACAGTCAGCTACCATTTTAACTCCTTAAATGAGTTTTAAAGAGTAATTTGGTATGCAACTGACAGCAAGATTTAACCTAAGAGAGATTACAAATAATACTTGGCAGTAATGGTGGTGGCAATGTGGAAGATATGCAGTACTTAGCGAAATTTTTTAAGACTGATCATGGAGGCCAAAGCTGGAGAGCAGCTGGCTGAAACAACTTAAGGGTAATGGGAAGTTCCCAGAACAATGTACTCAGTTTTTCAGAGATAGGAAGATTCAACTCATCTGAACTTTGATCACAAGGTTCTCCAGCTTATTTCACCCTAGTAAGTAACTGAGTAGTGGTTTTGAACATGAGGTTTTAAGCTCAAGTCTAAAGGGATGTATAGAAACTATACCTAGGCAAAGAAGGAGTATATTCTTAGTTCTACAACAAATGAAGAGTCCTTCAGCTATTCTGACTTGGGAAGTGGAACATCCATCAAGGGGAAAAAATCATTATGGTTTCAGACTTAGCTTCTCTAGATGTGGAAGATTATGGCAAAATACTAAAAGGTTTTGCAAAAAAAAATAACATTAGTCTTCATAAAAGGACTTCTAGATTATTTTTTCCACTCCAGGAAAGAACAGAATTGATCTTAGTTTGTCAGATCCTAGGCAACATGAAGCCTAGTGAAAGTCCTTGTGTAATAACAATTATAAGATCTTTGCGAGTGACTATTTGTTTTCCTTCTGTATTTCCCCTCCAAATTGCTGAACTAGTAAGGACAGAGAACATCGACTCAGCAAGGTGAAAGGAAAATAATACTAGCTCAGCATCTAGAATTAAGAAAAAAAAATCTTTGTTTACATTGCATCTGGTGCTGATATGTATGCATTTTATCAACCTGGAGAAAAGAAATAGACCAGTCTTAGCCCGATGTATCAAAAGCCATTTAAGCCCAATTTGTCTACAGTCTAAGTATAGTTGACATGGGTAACTTCAGGCCAGCAGAGTTCTACACACTGGGATGTGGAGTGTTAATGGTAGTTAGCTAGGGAAGTCACAAAAGAATAAGGTTATAAAGTAATCCAGGTTTTCTGTTCAAAATGGGGTTTTGATTTCATATTTGAGTGTCTGACTTGCCATTCTAAATATACAGCAATGTTGAACTCTAGGTAAAAAACACTAAAAAGATATAGTTGAATTAAAAATCTTCCCATGGATATGAAAATACAGAGAAAACCAAAAACAGTAAACTAGAAGTCCACTGAACTTTGAGATCAGAATTTGGCAAAGATGGAATGGAATAACAAGATTAATGGTGAACCAGCTAAGATAGGAAATGATGGGCAAGTTATTGTTTAAAGGGGGATTGTGTTAAAACACTGTAGTAACATGAAAAGAGCTTGTGAAAAACTGTGCCCAACATTTCCCTGGATTACAGATTGTGTACACTGAGAGACAGGAGTGAGCAGATGCAGATCCAGAGCTTAGTACTTACTAATTCACTGACTCTCTCTTTAACTAAATATTATCAGGTATTTGATAAAGAACTTGAGCAAAGGTATCATTTGAGACAACTATTAAGCAAGGAGGACTGCGTGTAGAAGTAAATAAAAACCACAGAAAACTCTCATTGAGGGTAAGAGTTCAAATTAAAAGTTAAAACACACTAAGAAAAATAGCACTAAAACAACCAACATTAAAAATGAGAAGGTGAATTAATCTTAGATTAATTAGGCTAATTAACTGATGGTTATTCTCAAAATAAAAAATATAAGTATTGACAAAAAATAGAAATAGTTGTGTAAATTATAAAAGAAAAACTCAAAGAGAGAATAAGCAAATTGAAACACAGCATAGTAATTGAGCCAGTCTAGAAATTTTACCACTCATTCATACTTCCCCTAATACCTACGAAGATTGAACCTAAAAAGGAGTAAGGTACAAAGACATTCAAAAAGTTGTGAAGTACATTGAAATATCAATTAACTACTACATGTAAAAATATATTTATGTGTGGATATTTAAGAAGGTAAAAGAATCTATTGGGAGAATGAAGATAAAGATGTACTTAAAAGTTATATGAGAGGTTAGAAAATCTTAATAATGAGTTTGTCAGAGGAATTTATGTATAACTATATATGACAAATGTATATCAGGCACACAGGCACAAAGAAAATAGGAGGTAATGATATTAATTACATTTTCTCTAGCACAGAAACAAAAGTGATCATCTGAAAAGAACTAAAGAAATATACTCAAGAATATTCCTGTTTTATGATACTCTGCCTTGTCATTTTTTAAACTAATTAATTAATTAATTTATTTTATTTTATTTTATTTTACATTATTGTCTGTCCTGGGGTTCTCCACCACCTTATTACCCATGAACCATCATGTTAATCTTTGTGCCCACCTCCGAATTTTCCCCCTCCCCTTTCTGCCTTGTCATTTTAAAATGACTACTTTGTCATCAAAGCTTGTGCTCAGGCATAAAAATGCCGAAATGTTAATGTCATTCATTCTACAAATTTACATCAAAGAGACACACAATGAGAAAGAAAAATAGCCTATTTGAAAATGGACAACCATCATACAAAAATGATTTACAGAATTTACAAATGACCAAGAAATGCCAAATATATAACTGTATTAGTAATCAGAGGAGTGAAAATAATAATGATGGACTATAGCTTAACTTTTGAATTGGAACTCATTAAAAATACAGATAGAATTCATTATTTGTGAAACTATAAGGAAATATTTTCATGTTTTATTGATGGGAGTTAAATTCTATAATTATTTTGTATGTGTATCAAATTGTAAATTGAGCAAATTATTTGTTACAGAGTATAATCTCACTTTTAGAAATTTAGTCAAAAGAGCAATTAGCAAGGTGATCTGCACATTTTTACAATACAATCTTGAGATTTTGATGACATCATTTTAAAGGTGATAAGGCAGAGCATAATAAAACAGGAATATTATTGAACGTCTTTCATTATTCTCTTTAGGTTTTTTTTTGAATGACTTTCAACCACCTTTTTCCTATAATATAGGATCCAGAAACATAAGGTCTGCCTTTTAAATTGAGAGCATGATTTTATTTTTATAAATAAAATAAATAAACTTCAATAAACAACAGTCAGCTATATTGCCTAATTATCATCATAAGGATGGGCCTATACCAATGCTTTCATACCAATGCCATCTTTCTTGGCAGAAATCCTCTATTACATCAACTCATTATGATACTTGTAATTAATTTGTTTTGAAAGATTTCATTAGATAGTTCAATTTTATGGCTATGGTTTTAACACCTTCCTGAAAAATGTCTAGACTCACGCATTGAACTCTGTTTTTTTGTGGATTCACAAATGCAGATGTCTGCAGTTTCTAGGAAGTAGAAATAACTGAGAACGTAATCTGGATGGGAAAATTACTCAGCCTATGAGGGGTCACAGGATTATCTGGGTACATATTTCAGTGTGGGGCTGCTAAACAATTGGCTTGACAGTTTTTCCAATGTCTCATGGATGGGTCTAATCTTTGTTAAGAATCCTCTAGCGTACAGTGAAAGCTACTGCATTGGGATGTTTGATTACTTTTCTTTATCAGGTCTCTTGCTGAGTCTGATGAAAACTTACTTTTTCAAAATGCTGTATCAGTTGAGATTTGGTTTATAATCTGCAGAGTCCCTCTCATTCAGTTACTTCCCAAGTAGTGTAGTGTAAATGTACACTTACTGACTAGCCTAGACCACCACAGAATTTATTCCAGGCAATTATATGTGTTCTACAATATCTCCCCCCATATGTATATAAAAAGGACTTGTGGAGAAGAAAATGATTTAATATGTCCTTTTTTAGGAAAAAACACAAAATATTCTGTGAATAACATGTAGCATCTAACAATATACTAGCAGTGTATACATTGAACTTAAGTGCCTCATATTTATTTCTCCTGACAGAGAATGTTAAGAATTAATTTTATTTGGGATAAGCAATCTTCATTTCCTGTCATCACCTTTTCAGTAATGGAGTGGTGTTTTTCACTGAATTGATGGAAAAAGATAGGTGGATATATTTAGTTCAAAAGTCTTAATTTGTAGTACAGAGCAGGACTATATAAGCTTTGAAAAACCACAGAAAATATTCTAAACAATAGCAATATCTGTTTGGAATCAACTAAAATAGAATTAGTCAGCTTTTTTGATCCTAAGACTATTTGGTGTTCCATTTTCCCTATCTTGATGAATAGAAATAACATCCATCCAATTTCTCAAGTCAAACACAAGTTTATTCTTCATTCTTGTCTCTTTCCAACTTCCTCACTGCTAACAACTCACAGGTCCTATCACTTCTAAAAACTCTTAAGTCCTCACACTTTTATCTTCTCAGTGGATTCCACTTCATCTATTGCTTTTATTATAAAGGACATGTCATTTATTACTTGTTATTAAAATATTTTAATGTATTTATGTATTTTATTATAATTTTGGGGTTACATTTTTACTTTTCCACATACACCTATGTCCCACTTAACATCCACCAAAGCCCCCATGCCAAAGCTCTGTCTAGTTCCTTCCTCATTTCTCCTCCCTCCCCATTTCCTTTGGTAACTAGTACATGTTCTCACTAAGATTGTGCTTTCCTATAGTTTTTGTTATTTATATTACATAGGTAAATTAAACCATCCATACCTGTCTTTCACCTTCTTTCACCAATTTCTCTTAGCATAAATACCTTGAGGTCATTACTTCTGTATCAAAAGGTATTATGTCATCTTTAAAAACAGTTGCGTAGTATTCTTTTGAGCATATGTTCCACAATCTCTTCATCCACTGATCAATTGATGGACACTTAAGTTCGTTCCATGGCAACTGTGGATAGGAATGCATAAGTCTTTTTGCTTTAGAGTTTTTTTTTTCCCATAAATACCTAGGAGAAATATTGCTGAGTAAGGCCTGAAATGTTCTCCTTCAGTGTATCCTTGTCCCTGTAATTTATTTCCTACTCTGTAACCAAAGCAATCTTCATAAGATGCATCTCTGATCAACTCACTTTACCTGCTAAATATTTTCAATTGTTATCAGGAAAGGCCCCAAGTACCTTAACATAGCTTATGGTGGTGTTTAATTTTCAATCTCATTTCCTACCAGTCTCCTTTGGTAAACTGATTTTTCTGAACTACATTCAATTTTTGGAAAATGCTTCTTTCTTTCCCTAACATTAAAAAATAATTCTTTAAAAAAGAATTCTTGTCCCTAAAATCTTTTTCCCTCTGCTCTTTACCTGGCTAATTTATAAGTATATTTCAGCTCTTTTTAACTTTAAGTGGAGTATTAATTTATGCAGGCTGACTTCTCTGATCTCTGCTCCTGGTTTAGATATCCCCTCAAGTCCTTATCTTACAGTATTTATTTTACCAATTGCAATCATTTAGTTACCTATATGCCAAATCCCAGTCCTATGGATTACAAATTCCTGAAGGTTAAGATCACATTTTAATTTAGCACAACAGTAGGCAAATAGTATGCCTATATATTAACTAAATGCTAAACATTCATTGATTGACTGAATAAATAAATGAATGAACTGGAGTAGAGTGTTGCAGGAAAGTTTACCAAGAGCGCAGTTTATCTAATATCAAACTATGCCAGACTGGGACTACTGTAGACAAGCATTTATATAAATAATCTTTTAAATATACCTCTATAAAACAACATTAAACAGAATAAAATATTGTAGCACTAGGATGCTAAATATATATCTGAACTAATAATAAAGAAATATTAATGACAGTTTCTTTAATTACACAGATGCCATTCATATTGTTATGAACACTTACTGAGTGCCAGCAATGTGTGAACCTCTAGGCAGAATGTTGTGTTAGACAAAGTTTCTGTGACATTTGACAGCCAGACAATGTGTAAACACAGCACAAACCTGGATTATGCTCAACTTAAATAGTGAAGTTCTTCTGTTTATATGTCAGCTTTTATCCAATGGATGCTAAATTCAATACTAAAGAGAAGAACATCTAAGAGTCTGTTTGACATGGCATTATGGGGTTCAGAAGCCCAATCTGGGCTCAGAAGTGAGACTCCAATATTGGTTCTTTTACTTACAACTAAGAAGAGATCCCTAATAATGATGAACTTAAGTTTTCAAGTATGTAAAGCAATAATTAGTGATAACTCTTTTTGATTGTTAATTTTACTTATCCACTTGATGAGATCAAGGAATAAACAGATATTGATCAGGAGTTCTGGGTGTTTCTGTAGTGGTGTTTCTGGGTGAAATTAGCATTTGAATCAGTAGACTAAGTAAAACAGATTGCTCTCTTCAGTACAGATGGTATCATTCAGTCCTTTGAAGGTTTGTATAGATAAACAAGGGAAGCAAATAGAAAAAAAATCCACTCTTTCTTTTTGACCTGGGATATGTACATACTCATGTTCTGGGACATTGGAGTTCCTGGCCCTAACCCTTTCAACTCTGGAACTTATAGCATCATTCCCCCCTTAACTTCCACCCCCTGGACCAAGCCATTTAGCCTCCAAATTATGAATTAAGCCACCAAATTGTTTGGTTTTCCTGCTTACAGATGGTGTATCTTAGGATTTCTTGTCATCTACAATCACAAGCAAATTCCTATCTAATACATATCCTATTGCTTCAACTTTTCTGGAGAACACTGAAAATAGTCTCACAGTTATTATTGTGAAGATTAAATCACATTAAATATATATATATATCCTGAAATCATATCTAATACATAGAAAGTGCTCAGGTGGTGAAAACCAAGCACCAAATATGTCAAATGAAATCACCCATGAACTCATATATAGTAAAAAAACAGAGGAATAGACTAAGTTCCTCCAGGTTTCCATTCAGTCACTTTTACCTGGTATCTTTACTGATTGTTTGAATATAGTTTAAGGATGAAAATTGAGGAGGCACCATAACCCAAAGTGTCCCATAGTGACAATGCTTTCATGAACTGTAAGTATTGTTTCATTTATGGTCATTCTGTTTATGCTCTCTATTACTTATTAGCAGTAATAAGGAGAAAAGAATAGAAAAAATCATCTTAGCTAACAAAATACAATGATCTGAAGGTCAGGTTAGAAAGAACGTTGCAGTATAGAACTATTATTTTGTGATATAAGTGTAGTGTCAAGATGCTAAGTATATATTTGGACCATGAGTGACCTACTGTAGATGAAAAGTGCATGGCAAAATAGAGAACGAAGAAATTTGAGGATCAAAAGTAATATTCTTTATCCATTTTTTATGAGCTAGTTAGATGTATGCAAGTTTAAATATTAGTCTTCTGATTTTCTAAGGTTTTTCTACTTTAAGACATGTTTTGTAAATAAGGGTTTGGATTTTAAAATAGTTTTCTAGTAAATGGGACTCACTGTTCATAACTGCAAAAAAAAAAAAAAAAAAGATCACCTAAATGAGATCAATAGGTTCTGGTAGTTATCCATATAGTAGAATAATACTCATTTACAAAGAAGAAACTTCTAATGCACAAAAAAAGATGTATCTCTAAACATAGTGAATGAAAGAATATAGCAAAGTATATCCTGTGTAATTTCAACTGTATAAAGTTTAAGAAAGTGAAAATTTATGGAGATAAAAATAAGAATAGTCACTGTCAATCTGGGAGTGGGTAATGACTGGAAGTGGGTAGTAGGAACTTTTTAAGATTATGAAAATGTTCTATATAAGGTATTCCTTAAATGAATATAGACACCAAGATCCATTGAACTATACATTTACCATCAATGCATTTCACTCCATATTTTTCCTCTATTGGAAATACCAAGCATTATTAAGAAATATGAAAAAAACATTGACATACTACTGTGTTTCATGGACTTCTGGAAGCAATAGCGATATAGCATAAATAGATAAAATTCTCATTTCTTTAGGTAAATGTACATATTAATTATGTGAAAATGCTAAAAATGCAAATACAGACTCTGAGATTGGAGAATGCTATAGAAAAAAATTAAAACAGGATCTGCAGCTAGAAAATGATCATGGGGATCAGGAAATATTACTAGTTTGGGGGTTCAGGATTTGTGATGGTTTTATAATATCCAATGTTGGTGTACTTATGGTAAAAGAGAATATATTTACATTTCAAGACCCAATTCAGAAACCAGTACAACAATATGTATCAAGAATCATGTTATTAGTTTGTTCTTACCTTGAATGAAATTTCAATTTCTTGGAATTTAAGGAAAAAAATTTAAAAAGAACATAAAGCATGAAAGATGTTATAGTAAAACTATAATAATATTAAAATGAAAAGTAACCTCGCAGTAAGTATTAAAAGCTGGTTAAATAAAATACAGAATAATTAATATATAGTCACTCCAATTAGGATTATGCAGATTATACAGCAATTATGAATATTACATGTATAATATATGGGAACATTCCTTCCTCTACCCTACCCCTCATACCCATACCCTCAGAAGGAGGGAGGGTAGTTCCAATTAGTCCCTTTTGGGGAAGAATGATGGGAGCAAGATATGCAGAGTTAAAAATAACCTCTTCTCACCCACCCAGAAATGAAAAAAATACCTTAAAACCCCCACTGCTTTGCAGCTCAGAGTAGCTCTCCTGCTTTCCTGAGGCTGCCCACTGATTCCCACAGGGTTCTGTTCTGTTGCTTCCTAATAAATTTTGTTGCTGGCTTCACTCTGGTGCTTCATGAAATTCTTTCCTGGAGAGAAACCAAGGGCCCTTGGCATGATGGTCCTCTGCAGAGATACGATGTTTCTTCCACCTGATAAGACCATTAACCACAAGTCTTTAATTCCTATAAACAAGCTTCTACTCTAGTTTTGTCAACAATTAAGGTAGCTCTTCCAACTTTAGTTCACACAGGCTATGTGTGTGCTAAGTACAGACATTTCCCCCCAGAGATTTGATACAAACACTGAGTTGGGGGGGGTGCGGGAATCTCTGGCAAGGCCCCCATTAGTCTGTGGTTGACTGGGGATAGCCATCTTTGGAAGGGAGCGTATAGTGAATCTAGAAAACACACAGGAAAGCCTAGTGAATGAGAGGGCTCTGATTGATGACATCTTAGATCCAGTCAGCTTCTATTTTTTATGTTATCTGAACTATTAAAGAGTGACTAGTTTCACTTTTTTGTTTAAGCTAGTTTGAGGGGCTTCTGCCCTTAATAACAAAATAAGTCTTGACTAATACAACAACTCTGCTGTTTTAAGATACTTCCCAAAGAGAATTCTTGAAGAAGGCTGCGGGAGGTGTTCAGTGACCTTACAAAGCAGTAGGAGTTTGATTGACTTTTTGGAAGAATGAAAAACTGAACATACTCATTCTCATCTCCAAATCTATTGGGGAAAAGCAGATGGATTCAGCCATCTCTTGTAATTGCTTAGTTGGCTAAATCATTACAGACTACAGGGATTTGCTATTTTATGAAATTAAAAGAAGAAACAACAGAAGCTATTATCAAACTTCTGAAAAAGAAGTAATGCCTGCAGGTTCTTAGGGCCCAGCAGGAAAGAGACTATAATCAGTCTATTAGTCTTGCAGTAGTTAAAAGTTGCATACTTTGTGTCTTAGGATGGTTAACATCAGCTATTTTCTAGCTTCCAAAAAAGGTTTTCTATATTCTCTGGGAAAGGAGTTTAAGATGGCAAATATTCATCTTTTAATTTAGATGTCCTCAGGAAAGAAAAAACGTTATTCTACAACAGTGACTCCAAAGAAATGTTGGATTTCAAGCCTCTGATCTGACAGGTTTGAAAGATACTCCATGCTAACCAGAGAGCTTAGAGGTATTCATCCTGCTGGAAGACCCTAAAGTTTTTCAGTTTTAGTAAGATAGCTCTCAGGTTGATTGAAGCTAAACAGTGTGAATATGATATGTCAGGAGGTCAAAGACATACAATGACTCTAAAGAAAGGCAATCCACTACAGTTCCCTTACCCAATACTTGCTTTGTATTCACCCGAAAATCTGAAAATTAAAGAAAAAAAAGATACTCATTTTCATCAGACAAAGGAAGTTCCCTTGAGACCCTCAGTTCAACCTAACCCCCCTAAAATAGGACAATAAGTTAACAGCATAATAGTTGCTGTCTACTGATTCACCCACTAGAGTATGAAGGGTTGACTGAGGGGTTCTGTTCCCAAACTCAGGAAAAGGCTCTAGAGACCTGGTGACGATTGAAAAGATGACTCCACAGACACAAGTGAGGGCAGGTGAGGAGTCAGGGCTTATTGATTAGTAATTGGGCATTTAAAGAGCACCTAAGGGAGAGTTCTGTGGGCCAAAGAAAGATTTCTCAAAGAGATGCTGAGAACAGGGTTCTATATAGGTGTTAAGAATGGGGTTTGAGAACAAAGGAATTGAACTTTATTGATTGAGAAAGCAAGGATAGTTGGTTTGACTGAAATCCATTTCTTGTTACTGACTGTGGGTGTCAGTCAGCTGCAGCCTGGTGGTGGCACAGGACATGTGACTGGCTCCAAGGTGGACATCCTGTGGAGGCTGTGTGCCCACAACTGCAGGTTGAACTGGTCTGTCTCAAGGTCCATGACTCCTTTTGTCTTCCAGGTTTTTAAACTCCTCTTTTTCCCATAGCAACCAACTTGATAAGCTGGGAAAGAAAGCTCAGAAATTCCCAGGCAGGAGGAAACTGGTGAAAACAAACAGAAACAAGGAAACAAGGACATTTATGGTGGCAGGTATCTAGGCCTAAAGTCATGTTTTTTTTTTTTTTTTTTTTTTTTTTTTTTTTTTTTTTTTTTTTTTTTTTTTTTTTTTTTTTTTTTTTTTTCTGTTTTGTTTTTTTCTTATTATAGAATCACTTACTATTTATTTAAATAATCTAAAATTATATATATATATTTCACATCTTTGTATTCCCCGGGGTTAACCCACTACCACCCCTCCCTGACTATGTTTTTAATGGTTTTTTTTTTTTTTTTTTTTTTTTTACTAGCTGGGGGAGCAGTAAAATTCTTGCAAAACTAATTGTCCTTAATTCCTGTCTTGTCTCTATCCCTCAGACCTTTCCTGTAACTCAGGAGTTACTGATATCATTCTTGACAAAATTTTGTCTTAGTTCCTTTCTGTATTTTCACTGCTACATGTGTTCTTCATGCTGTAATCACAGTGTAGTTTAACATTGTGATTTTTTCAACATGATTATTTTCAGTGTTTTTTCATGCACCTTTCAAGTAAGTATTTTTATATGCAATTTACTGTCTTTTATTTTTAAAATCTACTTATTTATTTTTTCTTATATTGTTGTAGTCCCCATAGTTCTCCCACCACCATATCACCCATGAACCACTACCATATTCCCTGTGTTCATTCCTCCTCTGGTTTGTTTCCCCTTCCTTCCTCTCTTTTTTTCTATATGCTTCAGTTCTATTGTCAGCTTTCCATGGTCAGCCTTGACTTTTTCTTGTTCTTTTGTTTGGTTTCTTTCTATTCTGCATATAAGTGCATAGTAGGATTTTTAATGCCTTGACGGTATGTTTTTGCTGTGAAAGTAATACTTATATGAGATTATACTTCTCTCATTGTTCAGTGTGTTTTAGACTAACATGCGTTTTTTAAAAGATTGCTATCTTGGCCTCATTCAAAGAAATTCAGATTTGTTTTGTCAGGACTGGTATCTAGGCACCAGCATTAAAACAAAACAAAACAACCTAGATGATTCTAATGTGTCCAAGATTGAAAACCACCGATATTAATCTAAAATATGCATGTTCTCATAATTTACTGTATGCATGTAGTTTTCATGGATTTTCTGGACTCAAGGGTTCCAGGTCAGCATTTGATTTACATGACATAGTTTACATAACTACTAATCATTTTTAGATAGAATTTTCTCTGTCCGTTATGAACAGTATAGCTGTGGATATATGAATGTATGCAACATTTCTCACCATTTGGAATCCTTAGGCAAAATACATGACAATTTTTTGTCTCTTTATACACATTACCAAATCCTCTTAGCTTCAGGCACTTACCACATATATGCTCACATATGTGCATGTTATACTCAGCAGGCATTTAAGGGACTCTGGAGCCCTCTGTCTTCTGTCTACTTGTCTCCTCTGTTGCATACTTTTCTCCTGAAACTACAGCTATTCTGAAATTCAGCTGCCTCTCCAATTCAGCAGATCAAAGGGCTTTGTTTGGTTTCCTTTCTTTGTGCAACACATAGCACAAAATCGCTTTTACGCTGTAAACTGGTATGACAGTACTAGTTTTCCTCCTTTGGGATTGGCTCGAATTTTTGTTCAATGTCTACAATCCAGTTTCACACACTTTGCTTCTTGATTTTCTAGTTGTTTAAGGTGGATAAAGAAAACCTTATGCCCCACTCTATCTGTCTTCACTGGAAACTAAAGCCAACCAAAGTTCATATTTACTTATGTTTATATTTAGTCTGTAATTTCTATTCCTCCATTTCCCTCCCTTTATTTTCCTTTATTGAAAGTGATTTTACTCTCTGTTCTCCAGAAGTTCTCAGAGATTACTTCTGGCAGTCTTTATAGGGGCTGTTTATACATGTTGGTGGTCCCGGAAAAAAATATATATATATTTTTAAAGTGCACTATAAGAAATGTTAAAAATGAATTAATTGAGATAATTTGTAAGAAACTGGTTAATTACAGTCAATTCTGCTTATACATTTAATATTTGCTTAAGACAAAGACACCAGGGACACTGCCAATCTAGCTTAGTTCTTTTGGAGAGTGTATCTTCTGAATTCAGCCTCAAGGGTTTATTCTAATAATTGAAATCTTCTGGCATCTTCTTTTGGCCATTGTCACATTGGTTTCTGGTGACCATATTCATCATGCTTGATAACAAGAAAGAGCAGAGATTTCAGTCCCAGGGTGTGGTAGGTGCTAGAAAATATGTAATTAGTTGAATTGCACATAATTTTGAAAGTCAAGTTGTAGAAATATCAAAAAGTAAGTTTATGGTTCCTTTTGTTATTTAGACAAATATTACTTCCATTTGAAAAGATTCTGTATTTATCAAGTGCTGCTGAAATACCTACATCAACATCAATTAAAATGCTTATTAATGAAAGGCAGATTTTTCTGATCCACATCCTAAAACTGTGCAATTTGAATCATGAGAGAAAGCTACCTGGTATTTACATTTTTACAAGTGTTCCAGATGATTGTATTATTTGATTACTATTGGTCTCAGTATTTGAATGTGATTGATCAGGAAAATCGTGTCTTTTGCTGGGAAAGGAGTCTTGTCTACTCTATTCTATGTCCTGGTCCTTTCATCCCAGCTGTTCAGGTAGGTAGAAGACATTCTGAGAATAGGAATGGTTTACCCACTTATTAATAAGAAAATTTCAGAACCCACCCCCAATTGTATTGTCATCTTTTGGGAGACTAGCAAATCAATCTTAATTAAAGATGTCAAATGAAAATGAGGTGCAGTTGTGGGTTTAGCAGCTAAGTGATTTTCTTACAAATGAGAATAAATGCCCAGTTGTTTTGCAGGACTCTTTGGCATAAAATATATGAATCAGAATTCTTTGTTTCCTAGCAGCATAGCTCAGATGAGCCATGAGAAATGGGTTTCAGTGCAGTCAGGGACTAAAGAATACCTTTCCTTTGGCTTATTTCCATGGACCGACTGGGGCCTGCTCTGACAATGAAGTCTTAAACTCAATCTGAGCAATCTGAGCATTTATTTTATCCTGGATAAAAGAAAGACTGAAATTGCAATGAATCTTGATTTGACTTTATCACTCACTGGCTACTTACCTTTGAGCAAGTTCATGACTTTTACTTAGTTTCAGCATCTCTGAAAAATAAATATTATCATGCCTTACCTATTTCATCAGACTATAATGAGAATGTATGGCATAACACTGTTTTGTAACCATCCCAGGCAGGGTAGGTTCACTGTGGGCTCTCACAAATGAAAAGGTAATTTTGCTGCCTTCAGCACGTTTTTGTAGGCATTTAATACTGAATCAAGGAGAAAGACCAAACAAAAAAACAGCAGCTTGAGTTTTCCTATCCTCAGAGAGATGCTGCCCCCTTATCCTTTGCCTCTTGACAGAGGTATGCACATTTATACATGTGCACCTACATATGTGCATGGCCATGCTTTCTGGGCCCAGGTGCCCATAATTGTATAAGACTGCAGGTGGTAGCCATAGAGGCAAATGGTGGGAGGGCCTAAAAGGTCTGAATTAATTCATTTACTTTCCACACCTCATCATGTGTCTTGGTAACTGAGGGTCCAGACAATGGAAATTTCTTCTTATGAGCACCATTTCTTCCATTCCCAAATACATCCATTGTTTATCCTGTGATCCTACTGCTCTACATCTTACCATGTGTTGACTGGAGATAAGGCAAAAAAAGAATACTTTAATCAGTTTATTAGTCACTTTATTGAGCTAAATACTTTTCATCAATAATAAATTTATGTGATTGTCTACCTGTTTGATAAATATTAATTGATTAATTATTAGAAAATTATACTTAATATTTTATATGTATATATGTATGTGCATATTTGGTATGCAAATAAAGATATAATTAAGTATAAATTCAGTATGTGGAGAGTCTAGGTGTTAACTGTGTCTACATAGCTGGGTGAGAAAATGTGGATATGCTACAGATGTTGACCTAAGGAAAGGTTATGTACAGCAAGACTGTTAGAACAACAAGGCATTTATCAAAATGAAGTTAGACCCAAGGCAAAATCATGCTTGAGTGATGAATGACAGCCTATCAATCAAAGTAACTACCAATGTCCAGCATAGGAGGGAGGGAAATTTTTTTCTCCATATCTGATCTGCCTCTTTTGCTCACTGTCAGTTCACCTATCTGCTTGCCTATAAAATATCTAAAAGATAAAGAGTTGTAACTTTATTTCTTAGTTGTCTTTTAAGGGATGAACCTGAGTTTTTTTTTAATCTTGCTTTCTGTTTTGAAGTGATAAGCAAGTATTAGTTGAGTCTAACTCTTTGGGGCTGGCCAAACAAACTAAATATTCTCATTTTTATCTCTTTATAGCTGAATTAAATCAGGGTTTAACTTACAGGCCACCATTTCTTTTCTTTCTTTCTTTTTTTTTTAAACTCCTTCAAAGTCCTTCCTTTTCCTTGTTAGTTATGGGTGATGAGATTTCCCAGACTTAGATTTGAAGGCACTAGGGATTTTCAGTCTTTGAGCCTACGTACTGTAGAATCCACTTTTACCAGTGTATGTATGAATTCATGTGTCTAAAATATAATAGCAAATCTTATCGATAACTAGAGCCAAATCCCAAAAGACTATCAGTTATATAACATCTGAGTTTAAAAATTCTGATTGGGGGAAAAGGAGGTAGGTGTTGCATTGACTGAAGTACCATATTTTCATTTGGAATTTTTGCATTGCAAAAGTTTTTGAATATCATCTAGTCCATTGCTCTACACCCTTTTGGGCCTTGGGACTTTTGCAAAATGCCAGAAAGGTCATATCAGTGAAATATTTTACATGGCATTAGCATTTACCACTCAAATCTATATACAAAGATCCAGAAACACACCTCTTGGTCTCATCTAATCACCATTTCATAAGCCTTGAAATGAATTCCAGATTCATTCATTAACAAATCTTTGTTGATAATAACCAACATGTCCACTTATTTTGCTAGGTGCCAGGAATATCAGGATAAATATTTTCATCTCTCTCTCCTCAGGAAATCCTCTAAAGTTTAACTGAATTGCTTAAGATAGCAATGGCAGTAAGTAGAACTGTGGCATTTTCTAGCTCCAACTCCAAAACTGAGATAAACAAGACTGGAAATCCAACAGGAGATTTCCAGAATATAGTATTTTATCAGATAAGATAAAACTTTGGGGGTAATACCAGCAAAGACATCTAGTCCTTGACAAGTGGGAGAGTTTTTATGATAAGACTAGAGATCCCAAATAAGATATTCTCTGAGTTGGGAAATAAAAATACTCTAAAACTGACTTATGGAGAGGGTTGTTCAACTCAGTAAAGTGTCGAAAAATCATTGAATTTTACAGCTGAAACAGGGATATTTCTAATATATAAAACATAACTCATGTAAGGTGTTAAATTATATTTTTTTCTGCTGACATATAAAGAACTTGGAAGTTGTCTCTCCCATCTTCACAACATGAAAAACACTGAGTAAAATGGAAAAAACTTTTCTCAGATCCTTCAAAGAATTTCAGTTACAGGTTAGCAAAAACATTCTGAGAAGACAAAATAAACATCAGAGCCAGATTCATATAGGATATAGATTTTGAATTTGCTAGACAGGGAATTTAAAATAACTGGTTAATTTTTTAAAGACTCTAATGAAAGAAATAGGCAACATGTCAGAAAAGATGAGTGATGTAAGCAGATGTGATATACTACAAAAAAGTTAGTATTAAAAAAATCAAAAAATTTTAAAGAAACAACAAAAAAAATGCCTTTTTATAGGTTCATTAGGAGACCAGGGCCTGCCAGCAAAGGATCAATGATTGTGAATTACTTTTGCAAATTAGAAAGAAGTGAGAAAATGAAACAGAATATCAAAGAACTGTAGGATGATTTACTACAAAAGTAGTAAAATGGATGTAATGGCAATACAGCAAGAAGAGGAAAGAGAAAATGGGGCAGAAGAATGTTTAAAATGACAATGGCAGTAAGTTTTTCAAAATTAATGACAGGTGCCAAAGCACATATCCAGAAAGTTCACATATCAAATAAGATAAATACCAAAAATAACTACATCTAGACATACTATATTTAAACTTCCAAAGACCAAAATTGTATAAAAATATAAAAAAGCAAGAGCAAACTAACATCTGGGAGGAATAAGGATTAATACTAGTCAAATTAAAGCTGCAATAGTTATATTAATTTCTGAAAAAGCAGGCTTTAAAACTAGTAGAATTATCAGAGAAAAAGAGGCACATTACATTCATAATGATGCAGACATCAAATTTTTAAGAAGATATCACTATCCTTGAAGTGTATGCACCAAACAACACATTAACAAAACACATGAGGCAAAAGGCAAAGCAACTGCAAGAGATAAATCCACTCCTGTTTTACTTGGAGACTTCAACATCCCTCTCTTGGTAATTGACATATCTGCAGGCAGAAAAGCAGTAAGAATATAGCTGAACTGAACAGCATCATCAATCAACTGGATCAAGCTGACATTTATAGAAGACTTGATACATCCATAGCAGACTGTACATTTTCTCAAGTTCACACGAAATATTCATCAAGATAAACTACATTCTGGATCATATAACATTCTAACAAATTTAATGAAACAGAAATCATCCCAAATATTCACTTAGACCACCACAGAATTAAGTTAAAGACTAGTAACAAAGTTAGCTGGCAAAACCCCCCAAAATTTGAGATTAAACAACATATTTTTCAATTGCACAAGAATGAAAGAATTCATAAAAGGAATTTTGAAAATATTTTAAACTAAATATCAAGATATTGTGGAGTGTAGCAAAAACAGTGCTTACAGGTAAATTTATGGCACTGAATGTATATATGAAAAAAAGGACTAAGAACTATTTGAATAAAGGCAAGCAGAAGAATAAATATAATGAGAATTAAAACAGAAATCAATCAAAATGAAAATCAGGACCCAAATAAACTAAAAGCTATTTCTTGGATGAGAAAAACAAATTGATGAACCTGAGTCTAGCCAAAAATAAAGAGACAACACAAAGAAGCTTACAAAAGGAATCTCAGCATCATGTCATCTGAGGATAAAATATTAAAACAATAATGTAATACTGCCTCTAATTCCAAAATAATGACAACAAATTCCTATAAGGATGTAGTGCAACAGGAACTCCCATCCACTGCTGAAGGGAATGCAAAATGTAGTAGCAGTTGGGTAGACGTACTCCCAGACTCTTAACACAGTTAGATGTAGGTTCACCATGGGATCCAACAATTGCACTCTTAGGTTATTTATTCAAAGGAGTTGAAAACTTATGTCCATATAAGACCTTGCACATACATATTTAAAACATCCTTTTCCAAAACAATTCCAAAGTAGAAGCAATCAAGATGTCTTTTAGTGGAATGGATCAGTGTCTTCTGTGCTACACCCATACAGTGGGAAACTATTTTATAATAGAAAGAAATGAGCTATCAAGCCACAAAAGGACAAAAGGAACCTTAAGTGTCTGTCACTAAGTAAAAGAAGCCTGTCTAAAAAAGCTACATCTGCATGCTTCCAACTATATGACATTCTGGAAAAGGCAAAAATGTAGAGTTAGTGTAAAGATCAGCGGTTCCAGGGATTTAGGAGAGGAAACAGGGATGAATGAGTGAAGAAGGGGAAAATTTTAGGACAGTAAAATGATTCTGCATGGTATTGTAGTGTCACAGAATATTATACATTTTTCAGACAGACCCCCCCCCCCCGAATTGTGTAACACAAAGATATAAACAAAGGAAAAAAGGATATTATCATAATAATGTATCAATATTGGTTTGTTAATTATAACAAATAAACCATACTCTTGTTGGATGTTAATAATAGGGAAAACTTTTTGTAAGGGTTATGTAAATCTAAAACTTATATAAGATAAAATCTATCAGTTAAAAAAAATTATTTCCTCCGCTTTACGTAAAATTCTAATTTGTGCTGTCTAATAGTATGGATTTTGCCTTGTAAGACTGCATGTCTGTCTATGCAGTCATCTCTCTCCCTCTTTCTTTTTTTCCCTTTCCTTAATAAACTTGCCCTGTGGGGCAAAAATAAACCAACCGTTCCAAAACAATAAAAAACATTACAACTTACAAATCCAGATAAAGCCTGTCCTTTTTAGGACAGATATCTCAAAAGGGCACTATTGTTCCAAAGTCTGTCTTGATGTCTGCAGGGCAGAGTTCATTTCTAGACTTTCATTGACCTCCCTGGCACATCCACAGGTTACCTCTGATTTCAGTTGCAGGTGAAAGGGCAGCTCCAGGTGAAATTAATTGCTTGGATAGGTCCCAACTGAATCTTTTTCACCTTTTCCAAAACTGCTGGAGTCCACTCAGTCATTCAGAAGAACAATCCAGAAATACGGAGAGTTGAACAACTTGAGGACTGCCTTCAACCAATGAAGCTTCCTACACTTTGGCTGGAAAAATGTGGGGAACTATTCCATACCAGTCTCACAAACTCAGGAAAATTGTGATTTCAATGCTCCTAATGCTGACCATGGTAAAATACTCTTTCCCATTTCACTCCCACCATTCCCTTATTCCTAACTCTTGAGATTACTGCCAAATAGGCTTCTTGGATTCTGTCTTGAGTTTTGCTTTGAAGAAAAGTAAAACCAAACACAAATTATATGGGTAATGCATCTAGGAAACAGAGCATATATGGGCATGTATTTTGAAAGACATCTTAGTGAAACAAATACAAAAACTGATTAAGGAAAAGACCTCACAATACTACTAAGCAATATTTCAACATATATTAAAGACAGAGAGTTAGAAGCATAAGAAATAAGATAGTTTATTAGCAACTATACCAACAATGGAAAGGTCTTCCTCTTTTTCTCACAGAACTATCAAGAGTTTTACACCTATGATCCATAAATATATTATTTTACTCAGCACCCTACAGGATCCTCTTTTCCTATAAGTCAGTTTCACTAAAGAGATTCGGAGGATATTTTAATATCTTCAGATTTTACCAGGCATCAAGATAGATCAGTATGTCTGAGGAATTAAAGAGTAAAGTGTGAGATGGGTATGAGAAGATCAACTTCAATCTGGGAAGCAGAACACAAAATAATCTTGTGTGCATCTCTATATCTGTGGTCATGAAGAGTCAATGAAGAAGAGTAAGATGAGCAAGTAGACTGGCAGGCAGCCAAATTACATCTTCTAGGTGTGAAAATAGATTTTAGGATCTCTAGCTGTGGTGTTTCAAAAAATATTATCTGGACATTCTTCCCTCTCTAAAAGATGGCATGTAATTCCTTTCCCTTTTAGTCTGAACTGGACTTAATGTTTGCTTCTAAGTAATCATATATGATGACTAGTCAAAGATATCTGCAAATATAGCTAACAGGATATGTTGGGTCATAGTGCAGTTTCTGAGACCAGGTCATGATTCTTTCTCCCTCTCTATCATCTCCTAACAGGATAGTTACACTGAGGTTGCAATGTTATAAAGACACTCAAATAGCGGTAGCTAGAGACTCAGGGAGTGAGTCATTTTAGAAGTAAACTCTTCAATGCAAGCCAAAGCTGAGATGATAGCCATACTGGTCAATATCTTAAAATTCAACTTCATAAGCAATTATGAGTGAAATAGCCAGCTAGTTTGCAAGTAATTCTGTTATTCTTACCTACACAGTAAAGTTCAAACTCTTACAAGGGCACACAAGACTCTTCTTGATCTGGTATTTGCTCAACTTCTGGGTTTCTTCCTCATGAGCATCTTCCTAGTCATATTGACCTGCTTTCCCATTCTCTGCATACCATCTCTTTTATCCCTAGCATATGCTTGCTCTTCTGTAGCAATCTTTACTTTCTTTTGCCTCAACTCTGTCCATCTGGTAGACTCTTATTTATTATCTATGCCTCTGTGCAAGTGTTGTACTACATGTGAATAATTTTTCTCATATCTTCAAGAAGATTTAAGGGATCTTTCCTCATGCTGGGAATGCTTGCACACTCCAATACTCAGCATGATGTAAACATTCATGCCCTTATTTCTGCACCTATCAGTACCAAGAATATGGTATTCTCTCTCTCTCTCTCTTTTTAACAATCTAGTAGATATTTATCATCTTTGATTTCATGACTGAATGAACAAATACAGTGTTAATGAGTTCTTTCTATTCGGTAGCAAACAACAACTGCTGTACCATTAGTTTAGACTCAGCTAACAATATGAGCACTTTTTATATGCCATGCATAATGCCTATTATTCCCTCTATAATTGCTTATCAGATCTTCATAATAATTCATGAGAAGATGTAGGTTTTATTATCCTCACTTATAGTTTAAGTAGAGTTTAGGAAGAGCTTTTGTCCAATTTGAGACTACACTCTCTATACCCTATTTTACTTCAGTAAAATAATAACTATATTGGGAGAAGAAATTTTAGGGACATAGAAATGGGAATTGGGACCATGTTCTGCTATATTCTAGAAGAATATTTTTCAGAATTTGTTTTGTAAACATTTCAGTAAACACTTCATGCAAAGCAGCACTTAATAAACACTTATGTCTTAACCAAACAGTTTTCTCCTTTGTTGTGGGATCTTGAGCTATAAAGGCAAGAGGCATGAAAGAAAATCAGCAAAGCGCTTTATGACAACCATACGGGTGAGCCCGTTACTCAAAGAAAGGTAATTATTAGAATCATCAGAAAGTGTTCTCAGCCTAATAATGAAAGCTTTTCCTTGGGGATGCTCTTGGTGGTAGTTATTCACAAAAATTATTTCTCAGGAGCCCACAGTAGATTGACTAGACCAATTTTCAATTAAACTACAGTGTTGTCCAAGTGGTGGAAGAGTGAAAGACATTTTCTAAAGAGCAGTTCCCTAATAAATTACTACCTGCCATGGTATAGAATTTAATAGTACTTGTGGCATTGTACATTGTAGTGTACATTGTACACTACATCAAAAAGTACATCAAAAAGTGTACATCAAAAAGTACATTGTAGTGTACAAAGTTAACAAATTCTTGGTGTAGATGCTACCAGCCTAGTCTTCCCTATAAGCACCAAGCACTGAGAAATAATGGAAAAAAATCACTACTTTCTGTGCAATTCCATATCAGGGTACAGAGCCATCTAAAGTAAAACTAATCACCTTTGCAGAAATTATTTGTGAAGTTTCTGTTTGACTTTCTCTACGTTTATGTGTACTGACATGTTACACATGACATCAATGTAAAATTTAACAACAAAATTACAGCCAAGGCCTATGAGAATATAACTGATCCCTGCGATCTCTATTTCATAGCTAGTGCTGCATTTATACCTTTCATGAAGCCTAATATATCATAATAATGTATTAGTATGATTACTCAATAGGCTACGATTTTTCTTACAGGCAGGAAAGCTATTTTAATAATGTCTGTTTTTTAATGTTCGAATGAATGATTGAAACAATGAGCTATGCATTATCACATACTAAACGTTTGTTTTGCTCAGGTTGGCATCTCTTCTTTTTCTTCTGGTAATGTTGCTTTCATGATATGATGGGAAACTAGACCTTCTCTAATCTTAATTCACACATAGTTTCAGGCATGGGGTTGTGAAATGACTTTGATGTCATTTCCAAGACCTGGCAGAATTATTCATTCTCTTTTTTGGCTCAGTGATTCACAGATAAACACATAAACAAAATTGGTTCAGTTGGAGTGAATTCTGGAATTTTTTCTGAATTCACTAGAAAATACACTTTCATTAATTGGAATTGGTAAAATAATAGAACTAAACCTGGAGTTCTGGGTGACAATGGTAGTACCTAATGAGAGAAAGAAAGCCACTTATGAAGCAAATGTGGAAAAGAAGTACAATTGACAAAGGGAGAGATCAGATAAAATTAAGATCAAGCACCTAAAACCATGTAATTTTCATTTATGTAGACAAAATAAATTCCCAATTACCTGGTCATTTTAACTGAGTTGTGTTTTTGACTCCTTTAGTTGTTTTCTTGACTCATTCATTCATTTTAAACTGTGGTACACTAGGTTACCACAATGTGTGGCAATACCCCCACCAGGTGTTACTACCATAGTGGATTTACCACCAATTTGCCCCCTACACCACCACCACAGACCATTACGTCTCCCTCCCTGTTCTTTTTCCTCCCCTCATCGGCCCCGCCCCCCCGCTCCTTGGTGTCTCTGTTCTGTATCAGTAGTCAATTTTTCAGTTTATCTTTATGTGACCATTAATTTAATTACTTTATAATCCACATATTAGTACACCATGTGGTATTTATATTTCTCCTAATTTATTTTGCTTACTTTTAGCCTTTCAAGCTCCATCCATATTGCTATGAATGGCACAAGCTCTGTTTTCACAAAGGTTTTATAAATCTTTCATTAAATTCCAGGGGAGTCCTATGATACTGTGAGAGATAGTGGGGACTAGATAACCTATCCCTATTTCTCTCAGAAGCTTGGTGTTAGTCAAATGGATGATTAAAGAGGAAGTGAATAAGTAAATAACTAAATGGAAAATCTGGAGAAAGTCCTAAAGCTTGGATCCTAAAAGAAAAAAAAAATGATTTAACTCTCTGCTCCTTCATGTATCATTTCACATTAAACTCAGGCCAGGTCATCTTCTCATGCTCAACAGGGCACTGAGAAAATGCCTTGAACTGTATACTTCAGTGGGTTATATTACATGTGCTCAGCATTTTCTATGTCAGCAGGCCAAGTTATATATTCCACAAGCTAGGAAATGCAAGGACAGCACTTTTCAAGGCTTACCTCAACTCAACAGTTCTGAGAAATTAGTCATTTTTGATACTGAATTTCTTCATCTATAAAAGGGAAGATTTTTATATAGTGAGGAGCAGAATATGAACAGGCTAGAGATTTTATTGTTAAAACTCCAATGGGGATTTCATCCTTATTGTTTTAATAAGGAGTAGATGAACAAAGAACAAATACTGAAAACCTCAGTGAAAAAATCTCAGGGTTTTCCTCAAGCTTAGATTTTCTATGGTATCATTACAACTCATGTTGCTATGTTTCACAATTTAAAAGGAATGGGTGCAGACATATAATTAAGCTCTCAGAGGAGGGAGGAAATAAAAATCAGTTTTAAAGGTGACCAACAATTTTGGGTCAGCAAAACCATTCAGTCTTGCTTGGAGAAGTAATCAATAGAAGACAAACAAGGGAAAGCTGGAGATCTCTACACCGGCCAGTAGTAGGTTTAGAAAACATAGAATTTGAGGATTTAGAGCTGCAAAGACTGCTGGCTTCAATAGAATGTACTTATAATAGGGATTGGCTCTCACTCTTCTAGTAAGAGCCTACTTACAGAAATTGGGAAAGACAGCACCTTGGTTTCTGTAAAGTAGAAATAAAAATGAAGATTTTATCATAATGTGACTTAGTTGTTAAGTTAAATGACTTGAAGATCAAGTTAAAATTCTTGTTAAAAAAATCTGTAGCTCCATGTCTTCTGAAAACAGAAGAGTTGGCTCTCTCTGCAATAACAAACTTACTAAAAGGAGCATGTGGTTCTGCTCTCAGCTTCCTCCTGTTTTCTCATGCTTTGCTCTATGTTGTAGGTGATAGAAGTCTAAAAAGTAGATTTTACAAACTTACTAGAATGATGAGTGATTCTTCTGATTAGTTTCTATCAATGGGAAACACAGCAAGAGACCAGAGGCAGAGGAGAAGAAGAAGCCATTTTTCTTCCTATTTTAGGTTTTTCGCAACTCCTTTAGCAATAGTAATAGCAATACAGGGTGAGCGCAGGCACTTGGATTCCTTTTGACAATGCAGTCCAGTCTCCATGGCAGAAGGATATACTCCAAAACTCCCATATGCATGGTGCTCTGGCTCCAGTGGTAGTGGTGGCAGAAGTCTTCTGGCTGTGGAGGCTATGCAGCCTCTGTGGGGGTTCCAGGACTCCTTTTTTTTTTTTTAAATTAATTTATTTATTTATTTTACCGGGATTCACCCCCCCCC